>JACXIV010000065.1:903781-1195439 GCA_014737475.1 Bombus confusus
TACTAATAATAAAATTAAATTATATATATATATATATATATATATGTTTTCAATGTGAATAAATACCAAAATATTTATTAAAGTATTTCATTTCATACAAAATAATCAAAAATAAAAATAAAAATATCTCTATATATATGTAGTAGAATAATGACATTTAGCACATTAACAGCCGCTGTCGCAATACATATTATTTTTTTTTATTCAAATTAATAATAATAACTAGCAGAAATTTTTCGATTACTAATGTATAATAATATAACTAATATATGTTTATATATTTACATTTAAAATCGAACTTATCAAATCTTATTGCCTTAAGTAGAGAAGAAACATTACAATCTCTTACTTTAGAATTTCTATAAAATTACTGACTGCGAATGTGTTTTATTCACATTTATGTGCATGTGAATTATCAGTTATCATAAGCGTAAAAGAATTATTTCGAATACTTTGAGACGACGCTTGTTATCCAGTGACAAAATTATTTACAGGGATACATATGCTTGCATACAATATAACTCATTTAAAATAAGTTCAAATATTCCCTCTGCTAACGTGACGTAAAGGGCAGATGCTTATAGATGGCATCATTTTCGTGATTTTGGAGGGACAACACTATTCAATATGGCAGCGATTGGTGTTATGCGTTTGTGAACGTCACAGTGAAAAGACCGGGTTTAATGCACCAATAGTCGTAATTAAGTCAAGCACGTATTTGCATAAACATTAAATTAACTGAACTCAATTTATACATACAAGAAAATACATCTTTTCCAACAAAAAAGGGTAAAATGTCGAAGCCAGATGAAAATGCAGACACAGGGGATACAGGAGACAATTCGAATGGATCTTCGGCCGAGACCACATCGTCCCGAGGTGGTGATTTCGAAACAAAACTCGAAACCGATCGTAGTAAACGATTCGATTATTTACTAAAACAAACTGAAATATTTTCACACTTCATGACAAATAATCAGAAGGACAAGGCTGGGAGTCCCTTAAAGATCAAACCTGGAAGACCCAGAAAACAGCCAGAGACCCAGGTGAAATTCGATTCTGGTGACCATAGGCACCGTAAGACGGAACAAGAAGAAGATGAGGAATTGTTGGCTGAAAGTAACGCCAGTGTCGCGCCAACCACGCGTTTCGAATCATCTCCACACTACATTAAGTCTGGTGAGTTACGAGATTATCAAATACGAGGCTTAAATTGGATGATATCGCTGTATGAGCACGGTATCAATGGTATCTTGGCTGACGAAATGGGTCTGGGTAAAACTCTACAGACTATTTCGTTATTGGGATATATGAAACACTTCAGAAACATTCCTGGCCCACATATAGTCATTGTTCCCAAGTCTACATTGGCTAATTGGATGAACGAGTTTAAAAAATGGTGTCCGTCGTTGAGGGCAGTTTGTCTCATAGGAGATGCAGAAACTCGAAACACTTTCATCAGAGAGGTTATGATGCCTGGAGAATGGGATGTGTGCGTAACATCCTATGAAATGGTTATAAAGGAAAAATCAGTGTTTAAGAAGTTCAATTGGCGTTACATGGTAATCGACGAGGCTCATAGAATAAAGAATGAAAAATCCAAGCTGTCTGAGATTCTAAGGGAGTTTAAAACTGCTAATCGCCTTTTGTTAACAGGAACACCTTTACAGAATAACCTTCATGAATTATGGTCTTTGCTCAACTTTTTATTACCAGATGTGTTTAATAGTTCAGATGATTTTGATTCTTGGTTTAACACTAATAGTTTCTTAGGTGATAATTCATTAGTTGAAAGATTACACGCTGTCCTTAGACCATTCCTTTTGAGACGTTTAAAATCTGAGGTAGAAAAAGGACTGAAACCTAAAAAGGAGATCAAGGTGTATATTGGTCTCAGTAAAATGCAGAGAGAATGGTATACCAAGGTACTTATGAAGGACATAGATATAGTTAATGGTGCTGGCAAAATCGAGAAGATGAGATTGCAGAACATCTTGATGCAGCTGCGTAAATGTTGTAATCATCCATATTTGTTTGATGGTGCAGAGCCTGGACCACCTTACACGACCGATGAACATCTTGTCTATAATTGTGGTAAAATGGTAATCTTAGATAAACTATTGCCAAAATTGCAGCAACAAGACTCACGTGTTCTTATATTTAGTCAAATGACCAGAATGTTAGATATTTTAGAAGATTATTGTCATTGGAGAGGTTTTCAATATTGTCGTTTAGATGGTAACACAGCGCACGAGGATAGACAGCGTCAAATCAACGAATACAACGCACCAGGAAGTGAGAAATTCATTTTCATGTTATCGACTCGTGCGGGTGGTTTAGGTATTAATTTAGCAACGGCGGACGTAGTAATTATTTACGATTCCGATTGGAATCCGCAAATGGACTTGCAGGCGATGGATCGAGCTCATCGTATAGGTCAACAGAAGCAAGTCCGTGTATTCAGGTTTATCACAGAAAATACTGTAGAAGAAAAAATTGTAGAACGTGCGGAAGTTAAATTGCGTTTAGATAAGCTAGTTATTCAACAGGGGCGATTAGTGGACGCGAAGCAAACAGCGTTGAACAAGGATGAAATGTTGAACATGATCAGGCACGGTGCAAACGAGGTATTTGCATCGAAAGACAGCGCCATCACGGACGAGGACATAGACACTATACTTCAAAAAGGCGAAGCCAAAACCGAGGAAATGAAACAGAAATTAGAAAGTCTAGGTGAATCTTCTCTGCGTAACTTCACTGTCGACGCACCCACGGATTCCGTCTACCAATTCGAAGGTGAGGATTACCGTGAAAAACAAAAGATTCTTGGACTAGGTAACTGGATAGAGCCACCAAAACGCGAACGTAAAGCCAATTACGCGGTCGACGCTTACTTCAGAGAAGCTCTCCGAGTATCAGAGCCAAAAGCCCCGAAAGCACCTAGACCGCCAAAGCAACCGATAGTCCAAGACTTCCAGTTCTTCCCACCACGATTGTTCGAATTACTCGACCAAGAGATATACTACTTCCGGCAAACGGTAGGTTATAAAGTTCCAAAAAATCCAGAGCTTGGATCGGACGCAGCCAGAATTCAAAAAGAAGAACAACGTAAAATAGACGAAGCTCAACCATTGACTGATGAAGAGGTTGCAGAGAAAGAGAAACTGCTTACTCAAGGCTTCACGAACTGGACGAAGAGAGATTTTAATCAATTCATAAAGGCTAACGAAAAATATGGTCGTGATGACATTGAGAATATAGCCAAGGAAGTAGAAGGAAAAACTCCTGAAGAAGTGATGGAGTACTCGGCTGTTTTTTGGGAAAGATGTCACGAGTTACAAGATATAGATAGGGTAATGGCTCAAATCGAACGAGGAGAAGCAAAGATACAGAGACGAGCCGGGATTAAGAAAGCCTTAGACGCCAAAATGGCGAGGTACCGTGCTCCTTTTCATCAGTTGAGGATAGCATACGGAACGAACAAAGGTAAGAATTACACCGAGGAGGAAGATCGATTCCTCGTTTGTATGTTGCACAAGCTTGGTTTTGATAAGGAAAACGTATATGAGGAACTTCGTGCCACGGTCAGATCGGCTCCACAATTTCGTTTTGACTGGTTCGTAAAGTCTCGTACAGCTTTGGAACTTCAGCGGCGATGCAACACGCTAATTACGCTCATCGAGCGCGAGAATCAAGAGCTGGAGGAGCGAGAGAGACAAGAGAGGAGAAAGAAAGGCGGCAGTATTGGTGCGAAACCCGCGTCCAAGCGAAAACAAGAGAACCTACCAGCTCCGCAAGACAAACCGCGGAAAAAGAAGAAATAAAAAACCTAAACGGAAATACGTTTCCAGTTGTCATTTCGAAAAACGAATTTAACCACGATATAATAATCTTTTCATCGTTCATTCTCCAAACATTAAAACGATCTGTCATTGTTTAAATTTAAGGGGAACCTGTAAACTTTTACGCAGCTTCGCCACTCTTTCATTCCCTACGAGATCTACATTTCAGTGTGATTACGTTTGGCTCGCTTTTTTTTAATAACCATCAATAAATATTTGGAGTTAACGGAAGAAAGCAACTAACAGAATAAAACAGAAAAACGGCTTGAATTTCGTTTTGTGGCATATCGAATTTTTCATTTTTTTTTTCTTTTTTTCTTTTTCTTTTTTTTTTTTTTTCTTGTAATGTACGATATTCTGTACGATTTCTGGCGAGTAGAATTCAAAAATACTAATTTTATATATTCATAACTTTTAAAATAATAGTTTCCGTACTTTAAAACTAGTTATTTTTAGATTCTATTCGTCACAACCAACCATACATTACAAAAAAAGTCAGAAATTCAGTCTATCCTAAAACGAAGTTCAGCCGGAAAATGTATTTATTAATATCGTTTATAAACATATTATCGTAATAAATAGATTTTTGCATGTAACATTAAGAATGATAGCTTTTTATATTTATATGTACCGGATGACCTATTTCGATTCATCATCTTATGAATATCAAAGTCGTGCTTGTTTCTGACATTGATGAAGTTAAAGGAAAGCGAGACTCTTTTATACATATATATATATATATATATATATATATATATATATATGTATGTATATATATATATATATATATATATATATTATAATTATTATAGAAACGTTACACTCGCCGGAATGTATGTATTGCACGTAAATCACATACGTACCTTGATTTAATTTTACATAATTGTAATGCAATATTACGTGAACGATTTTATTTATTTGCTATGATTTTAAAAGGCATTGTAATTCGTTTTACGAATAAAATATCATGTGCCGTTTCATATGAAAATCTAAAGTGTTTAGTTGTTGATTATTAATCACCTTATACAGAAATTGAAATGACGATAATTAAGATACGATTATGGTGAAGTATCGATTCTATTTTTATGTTTTCGAATATATAGTTATATGTATAGAATTTCAGAATTCTTAACACTGAGTGAAGAAAAGATATAAATTAGGTTTATTTGTTTTTAAGTCGAATCGTAACAAGTAATTATAAATAATATAATATCGTAATCACACATACATACATATATTAAACGGTGAATGTATTATTGTTCGTATAGTTTTGAAAATCGGTTATCGAAATGAGATAAATCACAAATTCTTTGTTGAACAATCGTCGGTTTTTAAAATATACAGATGAATCATTTAAAAATGATTATAAATACGATTACATTTCAAAAACTCACATCCTCTTCATGCAAAAACTTAAAAAGGGTATTATAGCATATATATTAGCGTTTATATCGAAATACTTAAAAAACAATTTTCAAATTGTTATTTTACTCGTTTTCTAGAAGGATTTTTTGTATTCTAATTTTCATTAATCCAGTTATTGGATACGATTTACAAGAGAACAAAGCGTTGTTACTTTTAAATGCATCGGAAAGTCGAATTAACCGATAATCGATAGAATATGCGTACAAGAGTTTCATGGTAAATTTAACGACGAAAAATTGTTCATTCATTGTGTACATACAATCATTATTCTATTAACTATATTCGATGACATATTACTAGAAATTATTGATTTTACAACGTCATAAAGAAAAGATATTTTATCGAGTATGATAATAATGTCGTAATTTAATGAATAATTTAATACATATATCAATAAGATAGTTACATATTTTTATAAATGCTTACAAATTATTAAAAAATATTGATTAACTATATCATGAATTTATGAAAGTACTCTAAGAAACGTAGAAAACATAGAAATATGTGTATTTTTTTTTTAAATAAAACCGTAAAAAGTATTCTTTGAAATAAAACAGAGTTCTTATTGCTGCATTATATCAATATTAAGAGAGATAAATATCAAATAAACATAACAAAATAAAATGGGACTGTTAATTGAATCTTTTTTTATTTGTTTTTTTGATCACTTTTTAAGGCCCCGAAGATCATCATTATCACCACAAAATATATGTAATACTCTAATCATATATGTATTTTGAATTTGGTGTTATATTTAAAATCTACTTAGACTGAGAAAACTATTTTTCTTTCCGATTATAATAAAATTTCTGTTTAATTAAACGACTTTCCTTAAAAAGCAAATAAAATAATCAAAAACCATAATTGTTCCTTATTATTTTATACCTATGCTTGAATTCATAAAACAAAAGGCATCCTTAAACAATTTTTTTCCATTATCTTAATTTTTTTAACAATGTAGAATATCATTTGAGTAATAATGCAGCTGATAATTTTTGCTATCCTGTTTTTTTTCTAGATGTAAACTTTCCACCATTTTTTAAAAAATGCTTTAAAAACAACAAAATAAGCTACAGAATTATTGTTTTAAAAAATGATGATCATTTATAAGCAAACAATTTCACATAAACGTATGAATAAATCCTAATTTTTATATATGATCTTAATTGCACATTCATAATAATAGATTACATGTAATCAATATTGCTAATTAAGAATACTCGTATGTTACATCAAAGGGAATACAGCAAAATTCGCAAGAAACTGAAGTGTTCCAGTTTATGGTAATTGCTCATCTTATCCTATTCTTTTTATTTTTGTCACTTTTCTTTATATTTTTTTATTTTTTTCTGTTTTTAATATCTTTTTTAATATATTGCTATCTTATTCTATTACACATATACTTTCGGAAATCTTACAGCAACATTGTTCTGTCTGAGATTAATCGGCAGTAGAGTACATTTAGTTTACAGTGAATATAATATGTTCATCATTCGGTAATTACAATTATTAGAAATAATATGACTCCTCTGTAGTGTTATTATAAATCACCTATGGCAAGGAGCAGCTCAAGTTGTTTCAGTATACTTATATATATATATATATATATATATATAAGTTAAAACTACATACATATATATATATATATATATATATATATATATGTGTGTGTGTAGCTTTCTTCCCTTTATTTTTATTACAATTATCAAATAATTAAAACAATAGCTTTATAAACAAATACATTAATAGGAAAGACACGCACTTAATAAAATGAACTAATAAATGTAATAAATAAAATTCAACGACACCAATGACTAATTAAAAAGCGTATCAATGGATCCAATTAAAAAATATGAAAATGTAAATTTATATTCTCGATCAATTACACATCTTGTTGTGTCAAATCACGATATACGATCGTCAAAATTTGGTGTCTCTATGAATTCATTATTTAACTTCGCTTCCTAGTATACATATATCATTGCAAGTATACATCACTCGACTTTGTTAATATCCTAAGATTTAAATGATCATATCCATCTACACTTTGAAATTTGCAATAATAGCAATAACAATAGTAATACTGGTAAATTATATGGCGCGGTAAGCAATTTTTTCATCCCGCTTACGTATCTATTACGTGTATGTATATATAATATCTGTTTATATATATATAGATATATATATATATGTATATGTATATGTATAATACATACATACATACATACATATATACATACATACATACATACATACATACATACATACATACATACATACATACATACATATTTATATATATTTGTGTATATATATATGTATGTGTATATATATACTATATATATATTTCTTCCTACCTAATACATATACTACAATTTATTATCCGAAATCTACAACATGATTATAATTTTTTTTTCTGCGATACCCAGAGATTTAGTATACACGCAGTATTCATTTGCACAATATTTTTTCTTTTTACAATTAATATAATAATAATATTTGTAGATAATAATTATAACTATGCATGCTTAGAATAATTATTTATTTGAAATTTTTTCAGCTTTTTCCTAAGTAAGTGTGCACATAAAAATTCCTAAAATTTTTTTTTTTTATATATCATTTTATTTTTCGTGTTTTTGCAAGAAACCGAACTCCTTGCAAAGATATATCACTTATCATTTTATAGTTCTTACGTACTTTTCATTACATACATAGTACGAGTCTAAGAGAGAGAGAGAGAGAGAGAGAGAGAGAGAGAGAGAGAGACAGAGAGATTTCACTCAAATTCAGTAACGTTTAGAAACAATCAATTGAACTAATCTTATTATTTAGCATTATAAAATATGTAATTCTAATATATTCCAAGATATATTAGCACATATCATAGACTTAATAATAATAGTTAATATAACAATCGTTCGGTATTCACTGAAGAGCATGAGACACACAACATGTTTAATAAATAAAAAAATGTGCATATTATTTTAATAGTGAAGGAGTGTATCCGTTTGAAAATAAAAAGTAAAATTATCGAGTAAAAGTATAAAATTGTAGTATTATTGTATCGCAGAAATTGAATTATAAATTTAGTAAACGAACTTATAGTGTGATCACATGTTCATAAATGAAATTTTTTAATTAGAGTGATACTTTTAAAATTTTAAAAGCTGTTGAAAAACAACAAAACATTACGGAATTACTTCTTGTATCTTAACATTTACCTATAAGTTCGCTATCATAAAAGTTTCTCTAAGCTAAAAATCATAAATTTACTTTGTGATCATTATATAAAGTTATTTCGGTAAATAATAAAAAGTTTCAAACGTAAGTTAATTATACGTTAACAGGTACTTAAACTGCGACGTAATAATAATAATTAATAACATTAGCGATGTACCGTTAAGGAGAAATTTTCATTACTCCATACCATGAACGGCAAGTTATTTGCGGTTTTTTTAAATGCTCCAAGGCTCTTGTGACAGATCACAATGATTATATCACGCATAAAAATAATTCTAAAATCAATAAAAGTCATTGAGGATAAAACAAATTCAACTGAAAAAGAGAGGTACAAAATAGATAGTGCTGCAAGTATATAGAAATTCAACACCCTGTCCGTATTCCTTTATAAGCAAGACAAGAGAATCTAAGCGAAAGCTTTAATTCGAAATTAGATGCCTCCAAGGGGGTGGATCGGGGGGTGGAGGCAAAGGGACTGGTTACGGTCGGCAATGACCTCTTTTTCTACCACCTTCGTTGCCATCCTCCTCTTCGCCACCCCTTCTTACTTCTGTGTATCGTTCACCCTTCACACTTACTATCTTATTATCTAAGTAGCGTACTAATTTTTTTGGTTCCGTTTTCGGTGCGACTGGACGATGCTCACGTGAATCGTCGTCTCTATCAACATAACTATACCGTGCAATGATACGTGATTTCAATTCCTCGTCGTTCACTCTAGCCTTGTTACGACCGTTTGGCTGTAAAAGATAATTACGCTATTTTATATCGTTTAACTCAAAACTGATTCATTACTATGAAAATACATGTAACACGTGTATATACGTGTATAAATTTAATAGCATTTTAAATTAATAGTATAAATTTCAAATATCATATAAGATGTATATTATATATTTTATAAAAAGTGCATACATGTAAAAATAGATACTTACTGTTAGAAAAGTAAGATTACTAACAATACTCTGTCCTGCTTCTTGTCTATGAAGTGCAAGTTGAGCTGCCTTTGCTATATCACCACCAGCAACTGCCAAGCAATGTCTGGCTTCTGCTGGACTTGCAGCAGGAAACATTTCTTGTAAAAGTGCTACTTGATGCCAAGATGATTCCTGATAAATAAGACATTCATGATTTAAAATAACTAATAGTTAACTAAAAAGCAAAGTGAAAGGAACTTGTGGAGATAGATACATTGTGAACCGTCGCCTTGGGTAACAGCTAGACTGCGGGAAGAATAAAGAAAACACTCGCGACAAAGACCGAACCCAACGATTAGCGGGCGGTCCACCGAGACGTCTACGACAAGAGACAATCGTATATGTAACAGAATATTTCCGACCTTCACGCCAAACAGTCTAACGAACAGTTTATACCGAGCGACTCCAGTGACTATAGATTGAATAAATTTTGTTGAGTTGAAACCGACTAATTCATTATTGCACCCATAACTACCTCAAATTGGTGACCCCTACGTGATTAATTGAAACGAGGTGATATAGGCGCAATTTTTTAAACATTTTTGTTCTAAGAATCGATTGAAATGTCTCGCGAACGCAGTGAAGCACGTGCAACGGAAACCGCGAGTGGAGTGGAGTGGAACCCTGCCACTCGAACGACCCGAAAGGATCGCCAGGTGGTTTATGATTATGCGATTACACGTCCGCCCGTCTTCGGACGTGAAACGATACGACACGGCGTGGTACATCACACCAAGACCACGCTAGGATCTCCCGTTAACAGCAAACCACGCCGCCTCGCCCCCGGATCGACTCAAACTGGTGAAGGCGAAGTTCGAGATGATGCTGCAGCAAGGTGTGATACGGCCATCGAAAAGTCCATGGGCATCACCCCTGCACATCGACTCGAAGAAAGACGGAGGCCTACGACCGTGTGGCGACTACTGGGCACTGAACGCACGAATCATTCCCGATAGGTATTCGCCACCGTACATCGAAGATTTTGCGCAACGATTACATGGTAAGCGAATCTTTTCCAAGATCGACCTTGTTCGTGTAACGTCACCCAAAACCGAGTGCGACCGGCGCCGATCGCTCTTAACTTCAACAAACAATCGACCCAAGGAATGCCGTAAATCTGTCATTGGCAAATTAGGACCACTAGACCCGCACTTGTCATCGGGCCCATTGTTTCCTTGGGACCATTGTTCATTTCTGGAAAGCACGGAGACAGCGGATATTTTCTCACGCACAAGGCCACCCATGATTCACGCTTAAGGGGAGACTTCCTCCACCTACCTCCGAACAGAAGACTCGTACTAACCAATCATTGTCCTTAATTTTAGCCCCTCTTGGTCTAAAGAATATCACAATCCACGAATCCGCTTTCCCCGTGCTCAAGACACACCCCTGTACGAATTTTCCTCCGTATGAACACGGAGGCGAAAAGTCAGTCTTATCTCCACCGACGAAATTGTACGGTGTTCAAAATAAAGTCTACCTAAAGGTGCATAATTCTTTAAATTTTTTTCTAATTTAAACCTATTTTACGTGACATTCGCGCCTACCATCAAATACCGATTGCGCCCGACGACATCGAAAAGACGGCAATAACGACCCCGTTTGGTCTATTCGAAGCCGCGAATACAATGTTCGGACTACGAAACGCGGCGCAACATGCCAAGGGTTCGTCGACGAGATGACACGCGGCTTAGATTTCGTTTACGCATACGTTGACGACTTCCTAATAGCCACCGAAGACGAACAGCAACACTACGACCATTTGCGCACATTATTCGAACGATTAAGCAGTTACGGCCTTGTAGTTAATCCCGCGAAATGTAATTCGGCGTAAACGAGGTAACATTTTTAGGGTACACGGTGAACGCCGACGGAATAAAACCGATCGCCGCGCGCGTTGAAGCCATAGTAAACGCGCCGAAACCGACAAACGCAAAAGAACTGCCTAGGTACCTCGGTATGATCAACTTCTACCGACGTTTCATACCGGGGGCCGCCGAAACGTTTCAACCGCTCAACGACCTTTTAAAGGAGTTAAGAAAGAGCAACGCGCTCATTGAATGGTCGACGAAAGCCGAAAACGCGAATCGAAACGCGCCCTCGCGAACGCCACGATGCTAATGTAACGTCACCCAAACAGAGTGCCACCGACGCCGATCGCTCTTAACTTCAACAAATAATCGACCCAAGGAATGCCGTAAATCTGTCATTGGCAAATTAGGACCACTAAGCCGCGCATGTCATCGGGCCCAAGAGCGGTCATTAAAACATTTCCTTGGGACCATTGTTCCTTGCTGGAAAGCACGGAGAAAGCGGATATTTTCTCACGCACAAGGCCACCCATGATTCACACTTAAAAGGAGACTTCCTCCACCTATCTCCGAACAGGAGATTTGTATTAACCAATCATTATCTCTAACTTTAATCCCTCTTGGCCTAACAAACAGTACAATCGACGAAACCTCTGCACCTGTCTGGACCTATGGAATCCAGATATGGGGAACAGCAAGCAATTCCAACATAGAAATAGTCCAACGGCTACAGTCGAAAACACTAAGAACCTTACTAGACGCACCTTGGTACGTTACCAACGAAACAATACATCACGATCTCAAGATACCTACAGTCAAAGAAGAAATATCCACCTACAGCAATAGACACAGCAAAAGAGTTAACAACCACCAAAACCCTCTAGTCACTCGATTACCTGGCACAACGGACCAGATCCGCAGGCTGAAAAAACACTACCCCCTAGATTTAACCATCAGATTCATTTGAATCAATCGTCCATTAATCACTAATAACACACGACATTGTTACACCAGCCTCTAACTACTAAAAATTCTGTAAAAGAATTGATTGTAGTTTTAAATAAACAAAATAAAAAACAAAAATTATCTTCACCGACGAAATTGTGCGGTGTTCAAAATAAAGTCTACCTAAAGGTGCATAGTTCTTTCTCAATTTCAAACCCACATATTTTACGTGACACTAACGCATCCGGTACCGGACGCACCGATCAGCCTCGCGGTAGACGCCTCGAACTTCACGATAGGAGCTGTGCTCCGGCAACGAGTGGACAACGAAAGTATAGCGCATACGATCGCGAACTCCTAGCAATGTACGTAGCAGTCAAACGACTTAGACACGCTGTAGAAGGACGAAACTTTGTTATATTCACCGATCACAAACCCCTGACGTATGCGTTCGGTCAAAAATTAGAGAAATGTTCACCGCGACAATTCCGTTACTTAGACTACATTGAACGGTTTACGACCGATTCGATACATAAAAAGACTAGACAACAATGTAGCCGACGCGCTAACTCGCATCAAAGGGATCGAAAAATCCACCGACCATCAGACCCTCGCCGCGGCGCAAGAGAACGTCGCCGAGTTATACAATATAATCAATTCCGACACAAGCGCGCTGCGTCTCAAAAAAATATACGCTTTCTCGACAACGACGTAGCGTTATATTATACGACAACCTACGACCCTTTGTTCCGAAACCCTAGCGGCGCAGCGTATTCAACTCATTACGCGGATTATTGCACCCCGGGATACGACCTGGTGACGACACGCTTTGTCTGACCATCAGTAAACAAAGATTGTCGCAATTAGACACGACAATGTATTCTATGTCAACGTTGCGAAGTAACCAGACACGTATCTTCACCAGTCGGCACGATCGAAACAGCAACAGGCCGTTTCGAACACATCCACGTGGACGTTATCGTGATGCAGCATTCGCAAGGATACCGATATTGTCTAACGCGTATCGATCGATTTTCGCGATGACCCGAAGCCATACCCATCGTCGACATGAAAGCGACGACCGTTGCTTCGGCCCTCCTTAATACATGGATAGCCCGTTTTGGCGTACCTCTACGAATAACGACCGACCAAGGACGCCAATTCGAGTCAAAGCTTTTGGAGGAGCTATGCCGGTTGCTCGGCATTAAGCGTTTGCGAACGACGGTCTATCATCCTGCGTTCAACGGGATGGTAGAACGACTGCATCGTCAACTAAAAGCAGCGATTAAATGCCACGATACGAGCAACTGGGTAGCGGTTTTACCAATCGTCTCGTTGGGCATCCGAACGGCTATAAAGGAAGACCTAAACGCAACGGCGGCCGAATTAATATACGAGGCACTGGCATACGACTTCCAGCGGAATTCTTTCTACCCGCGAAAAGCTAGGCAACGTCAGACTTCGTTAAACGTATCAAGGAGCGCATTAACGAAGTAAAACCACAACCAATAGTACGTCATGGTACGCGTAAAGTCTTTATTTTTCGTGAACTCGAAACAACACCTTACGTATTCCTGCATAACGACACCGTTAAAGGCCCACTTCAACCGCCTTACGATAGACCATATAAGGTGATTGAACGTGGTAATAAAAATTTCAAAATTCTAATCAATAATCTAATAATAATAATAATCTAATAATAATCTAATCTGATAAAATACGATTGTCTCCATCGACCGACTAAAACCTGCATTCACAATACCCGATGAAATTTAACAAAAATGAGAGGAAATCAATACTGAACCGCCTGGAATAATAATTATATTCCGAAAGGCCAACACATCAAAACATTGTATCCGAAAGGCCAACACATCAAAACATTGTATCCGAAGGGCATGGGGTGGGGAGAACACAAGAGGTCGATCAATATGTTATAGGATAGGGCAGATTCCCCCTTCCCAGACCCTTACCAGGCTAGTTAAAAAAATTATCACTGGCAAAGGGGTACTGTGGCGATAGATACATTGTAAACCATGGTCTTGGATAACAGCTAGACCACGGGTCACAGTACCCCAGGGAATTTAACAAAAATTAGAGGAAATCAATACTGAAGCGCCTGGAATAATAATAATAATATCCCGAAACGTCAATACATCAAAACATTGTATCCAAAGGGCATGGGGGGGGGGGGGAGAACACAAGAGGTCGATCAATATGTTATAGGATAGGGCAGATTCCCCCTTCCCAGACCCCTACCAGGCTAGTTAAAAAAAATAAAAACCTTATCACTGGCAAAGGAGTACTGTGGCGATAGATACATTATAAACCATAAACAAAACATTGCCCACAAATATGTAACTGAATATTTCCGACCATCACACAGAACCCATAACCACTTCAAACTTACTTCTGAAAAATATTCTCCACTAGAATCACTTCCAGCATCACTAGTTTCTGAAAGATGATGAACTCTCATTCTCTGTGTATCAGGAGGTAACAGAGCTGTTAAACTAATATGACTCAAGGGATCCTGAGGTTGGCAATTTTCATTCCCTTTACTTTCTTGCCGTAGTTTACTTTCAACATCTAATAACCACTTGGACACTGCTTCTTTTTCAATAGTAGAAAACTCAGGAAGACAAGCAGAAACCATTTCACATAATCCATCAACGTCCAAGTCTTCCTCAAGCGCACTTTCTTCTACCATACTCACCACATAGCTCAGGACAATGTCATCTATTAAGCTGGAAGGGATATCTTTATAAAGTACAAAAACATATTAAATACAGTTATTATATAAGTTTCACATATACATATACTGAATTATAAATAAGTTCTATCACTTTTTCTTTCTTGTTTTTACCTTAATTGGGCAGTGGGTACCTCTTTTCTCACAAAACTAAACAGAGACTTCTTGACCAACTCTTCCTTTTCATCCATTGTACGATTCATCCTAAAACAATCATAATAATTAATTCTAGTAAAAGTCATCCATCACTGAAAGATTTCTATATATTTAATCTGATATTTATAAATTCTAAACTATGTTTCATTTAAATTTATATTCTTTAATGTAATCAGTTTATTAACAAAAATGAATATTATACAACCTTATTAAAACAATATTTATATTCAATAATTTCTCTAAAGTAATTTAACTAGTGTCTTTACAAAAAGACAATGAATATTAAGGTATAAAAACTTTATTACAGAACATTTACACTGCAAAGTAAAAGCACTTTAAAACTACATGTCTAACAAATACATATAAAAAATTTACATAGAAAATAATTACAATAAACTATTAAATGTTAATTCACCAATTCTACAGTAGAAACTTGAACTTTATAAACCAAACTGACTGTATTACGCAGTACATTAACCGTGTTAAATTTATGCTTAACGTTAAATTTTATTCGCATAGAAATTTAATTTGAGAAATTTCGTTTTCGAAAGCTGGTCGTCCAGCTACAATTAACTTTCCAGTTAGGTTAAAAGAAATAAGGTAAAACCAATTACACGTAGTCCAAACCAGGATTGTATTCAAGAACTGACTTTTCTTGAATGTCTTTATCTTATGAAAGAAATGAGGATGGAATCATTTTTAGTTGTGCATGAGAAAACAAAAAATGAATAAGTATCGCGAAGAAAAATGAGAAAGGGAGGAGAAGAAATTGACAGAAAGGTAGTAGCAGCGCCGGTCATATCCAGCTCTTAGCATTTCCGTTCATTTGCGATGAACGAACAATTTCGTAAGATAACATTGACATATTTCGTTATGAAAATAGATGTGAGTACGAACCTGATCTTATTCACTTGTTCCAAGTTGCCGGATCGTACTTGAGACTGAAAACTGATAAAAATTTCGTATACAAACAATGTTGCTCGATTTGACAGTCCGGTGGGACGGGTAGCGATAATGTGGCGCCCTCACAGTCCGCGACCCACTTTGGGATCAAATCAGCAATCTCAGTGTTGTAATTTTAATATTGAAACAACTCAAAATAGAAACAGTTATTCTATAAAATGAAATAATATTCTACTCGAAATATCGTTTACGATTAATGAAAAAAATGAATATCACAAATTATATAGGCTTAGCGCAAATGCAGAAATTCAATTTACATCAGAGCACTAATATCGATACTGTAACCCCCGAAACTTATTTCTTGCATGAATATTAATCTGTACCTATTGTATGCATAATAGAACTGTCTTTAGAAATAAATAAGATGAGATGAATTATTTAGTAGATTCAATTATTCAAATGAAATGTATTTTATGGATCATTGATAACTTACAGTTTGAATATTGTTTGAATAAAATAAAAACTTGGGAATTGTTTTTTATTAATTGGGAGTATTGAACTTGAATGCATGAAATTATATAATAACGTCTGTAAGATTAATTATGTTTATGTTTTGAAGCTCGACAATATTTTTAGCAATAAAATGAGAACAAGCAACTTTCTATCTATTCAAAGAATGTGCATATCAATATATGTATAAAGATGGTAAACATAGAAGGAACTTGCATAGAATTACAATCCCATTAACATTTAGTTACGATACATAATAATTTTTCGAATTTTCCCAAATAATCCATAAAATGTTTTTCTTTTCTCAATTATATTTATAATTCTTTATTTTAAAGAAAAGTAATTTGTCATAGAATAATAGTAAAACTAGTAAATCTTTTAGAATACTTAACGCATATTATTTCGCTATGTACTATTATAGCAGTTTATTTATAACAAATAATTTCACATGTTATACAACGTATAGATATTTTTCAATCATACATGAATCTTTATAACAAACGTAATTTTGCCGCTAGCTTCAATTTAATATATACCGTAGAATATAATAATATAATAATTTAATATATACGTAGAATGTTATTTTTACATAACACTTACATACACGTATAATGCTAAAAAGATAATTCTTTTTTCGAAGTAAAATTTATGCAATGATCTTTAGGAACCTACGAGAAAAGGTTGAAATGTAATAAAAAGTATGATATATCGAGTTAACACTTTATTAATTTTGCAATTTTATTTGATAATAACTAATTTTTACGATTAACGCATGAGTGTATTTGATTTTCATTAATGTATTAGTAAATTCATACATCTTATTTTAATGCCTTTATAATGCCTATGTACATATTTAAAAGGATATTATTAAAATAAACAAATTTCATACAACACAAATAACAAAAAAATATTAACCCGTTGTACTGTTCATCATTATATTATATTGCAAACGACCATGCAAGTTAACAGGTACAACTTTCTTTTTAAGAAGCAATATCCTTTTTATGCTGTTAGCATATTTGTGATTAAAATAGGAATAGGTAATCTCCGAATTTTCATTAATGATTCAGTGATTTTCATCAAATTCAAATATCATTCAAATTTAAAATAATCGATCAATTTCTTCTTGACTAATGAAATCGATCTACAATTTAAAAAAGTATAATATAAAAGTACAGACCGTTTTTGTTCAACAAATAAATTAAAATTGTTTTGACAATGTAGAAGTCATATATCGTATTCGAATTTCTAAAAACCATGCAAGAAAAGTAGTTATAGGTACTGTTGTAAATATGTATAATTAATCAATAATATTCACTTAAATATCTTTCTCATACTTTCTGGCATAGCTGTTTGTATAGAAATATCAGTTTCAAATTGTAAACTTGAAAAAACTACTCGAAAGGCATACGTAGCCGCTACGATTCACACAGTAAGTGATAAAAATAGTTTTACTTTTTATCGTTTATGTTCTATTTACAATGTTGATGAAATATTTGTCATATTACTCTGAGAACAAACGGTAAAATCTCGATATATATCATAACTTCATGTTGCGTTCCGACCGCTTAAACACAAATAAAGTTAAAATTGCATATATTGCATAATGATTTAATGCGACGATAGATTTCATAAAACACTATCACAAAAATAATATATAGATATTGTATATATACATTATTTTCTCTTGTATTAATTTCGAAGAAAACAGGAAATCATCGAAATCAATACTTGATTAACAAAATAAAAATCTCGTGGCAATACTGGATAATTTCAAGAATTTGTTAAAAATCCGAAACGACAATCTTACTCCATTTCCATCAAACAAACCAAATACTGAATTTAGAATATCTCACTAAACCGGCTTTTTTTCTTTTGAACATTCGACTCCGTCTCCTTCACCGATCTCGAGTTCAACAGAACTATAATTCTCCCTAGATTCTTCTTCTTTGGAATCTTTGTTCGAAGTTGTATCCGTTTCTTCGATTATGTCTTGTCCTTGTTCTAAAAAATCCGTAGGTACAAATTCCATTTGATCCTCGCTATCGTTTATATCGGGCGGCTCGGCTATCTCGCAGAAATCAATTTCTCTTTCGCCATCGGTTGTCTCGTTGCCACCTGGATCATCTTCCTCGTGTAAACTCATGAGTTTGTCGAAATTCGATGGGGTTGAACTGTCCTCGTTATTTTCAGAGAACATCTCCGTAGGACTGAGAGGGATATCTAGGGGTTCCAACTTAACCGTAGTAATCTGTGACGGCGCGAGAGGTCGTTGTAAGCGTATCTTTGTAAAGGGTTTTGGCTCGATCGGTTCCGAGTGTTGTCGTTTTTGCGCACGTTTAGGACTAGAAGGCGTAGAAACTCCAGAAGTGGAAGGTTTCTCTTTGGTCTCTGAAGTGGATCGAGGAACTTGTTGAGATACTACCGGTTTCGATTGCGGAATAAGTAAAGGTGGCTTTTGATCCTGTTAAAAAAAAAATATGAATAAAATATGCTTTGTAAAAACTTGTATCGATGGAATCCTAGATCCATTAAGCAATAAAAAAAACATCGTTCACCCGTGAAGAAGGATTTGGTCCAGCTAATCCTTTCACTTGTAACGCCTCAGCTGCGTTCAACAATTGCGGCAGTTTATTGTGGGCAACGTTTACTTCTCCGCGGTACATGAATTTGACTAGTGCTTCTACCTCCCAAAATTTAAGATCCTTCATTAAAATGATCGGATGCTGACACGGGTTTTCACGTAATAGATCCGCGAGATAATCGCTGCATGCTGACAGTATCATTTTATGACACTTTAACGAGCGGCCTTCGCAGGCCAGAGTGACATCGACGAACTGTTCAGAATCCAACAAAGATGGGAAACTGTTCTGCATATTGCTGTGATAACTGTTCCATCTTAAACAAACCTGAGAAACAAAGATGTTAAATATTTAAGTTATTGCTATAGAAACTGATACGTAATAATGTCACTACCTCTGTAGGCTGTTGGTGTACGATATTATGAGGTACTCCCTGATTTATCTGTCGGGGTGGCATTTTAATGGCTGTGGGTGCAACCTGCTTTACTTTTAAGGGTATCGTTTTTAACACAAGAGTCTTTGGTTGTTGTTGATGTTGTTGCTGTTGTTGCTGTGATATAGATGTTGGTGCAATGTTTCTAATATGAGATCTTACCAAGGACTGCGTTGCTATTCTTATAGTCTTGCCAGTTGAATTGGTCTGAGGTGATTGTAGTACTGTGAAAAACAACTACTATTATTTATTATTATTTGTATCAGAAATATAACTATTACAACTTATGAAGATACATAAAATTAATTCATGTTCATTAAAATGATTCTCCAAAAAATATCAACAAGATACATTAAAAATGCATATATTTCCCCAGATTGTTCAGTACCCAAGTAATAAAAAGCCCTTTGATTACAGAGATCTCAATATTATTCATATAATAAATATAAACCATATCTTGAATCTTATCTTACATAAACTTGTACACACTATAGCAATAACCATCAACAGCTTCCATACAATTATCAAATTACATACTATCACTCTCTTAGTATGGAAACACTAGTAAATGATCGAATCATTCAGAAACTACACTTATCAACCCCATATATGGAAAAATAGAGAAAAGTGAGTATTACAAGCATTATTTTCCTGAATTCATCTTGGAATTTAGGATTGTTGGTCATCTTATTGTAATATAACTGGTTTAGTCAACAATGCACTACTAATTCTGAATAATTGTACTGCTAGATGCTTATAACTGATTCCTTATTGTAAGTGAATTACTGGTCGTATTGATGAATTACAGAGATGAATAGAGCTGGAATTAATAGTGGAACCAAATTATGGTATTAAGTATATAAGTATTATGTGCATTCTTATAAATGTGTAAACATCCGCAATATAATTATCAGTTCGGCTTCTGAAAGCTTCGACCAACAACTATTACCCTGATAGCGAGTGCCAACGAGTCTGCCACCATGATGTACCCTGAGATGTCGATGTAGGTTTGTTGTACCACACTGTCGTGGATTCGCTCCGCCTCTAACCACCACTGTCCCACAGATTCGACACACTGCACGTAGAGGATCGTTCGCACATAGATCAAAATGTGCCCAAACCGCGCTTGGGTTTGTCATAGAACGTAGACTACGTGCATGAGAACGAACACGATGTGCTGCGCCTGCGTGCCTATTGCTGGACGACGAAGGCGACAGAGACGGCATGTCGACTGTCTCCAGGTAGGAATCCTCCTCGTCCTCGGGTTCCTGCTTCATAGCGACGTCCTTGAGCCGGATGCCCTCCACGATATTTGCGTTGGAAGACGTGATGACCTTCGCGTGGCAATTTCGGTCACCTTGATGCTGCTGCAAGAGACGGCTGGTAGTCAGTTTCACGGTGTCCTTGCAGGCCACCAGTACAAGGCGACCCACCGTCGTAGCCGTCGTGCTCGTATTTGACGCGCTGTTCTGCCGATCCCCAATTCCACGCTGATCGTATTTTTGTTCCAATGGCGTGTTTTCTCTGCAGGACGAAAACGCGATACAGTACTACCGCATTAACCCATTAAGGGCCAACGTTGCGTTAATGCAACATTTACAATTTTTATTTCAATCAATTTATATTATGAAATTTTGGTTTTTAACGTTGTGGATATGAAGAAATAATTTCAAGGGTTTGCTTGGTATTTTTTTCAGTGCTACTTTGTCCACGTATATTCTACCATTTTATAAAATTTAAATAGACAGGTATTTGTAACGTTATGAGTTATGAGTTCGATACTTAAATAGGAGTTATGGCTATGAAAAAAGAATTCTACTTGTTTTATTAACGAATTTTGAATCTCTCTTCTTAGTTTGGGTAATGAAAAAATACTATGTAAAACATTTTAATTAAGGAGGATAGAGTAATGTTCCGCTAACTGACCACGGATCAGAATCTTATTTCTAGAAGATACGTTTCTTCTCCATTAAATGTGAATAAAATAGAATATCTGACACATTCGTTTATTTTACATAAGTACGTAACACTAGAAGCTCTATGAAATTATAATAGTTTCGTGAAGTGGTGGAGATAGCGATGGTCAGTTCATGTAGCAAAATGGTGATTAATTAATGCAAAGCTACTAACATGGGTATATGTACAAAATGAGTAAATCTGTCAGGTACTCATCTTTCACCCTCACTTAACCTATTAAGGACCCAGCTATGAAATATAGCGTAACAAAATAAATAATATATAAATGCAACATTAAAAAATACACAAATTTGAAAATCTGGAGATCTGAACATTTGAAGATCTAAAAATCTGAAAAGTTGGAAAGTTGTTGAAAATAAGAATTTCAAAATAGTATGTCGCGTTAACGCAATACTGACTCTTGATAGGTTAATGGTGAAGATATTTGGGATTTCCTAGATCTACCTCTCTGGATAATTGGGCAAATAAGGTTCCCATTTGTGGCTAGTTAGAGAAGTATAGACTGTATAAGAATACACTCTACGTGAGACCTAAAACAACATAAAGAAACGACATTTTCCCGCGTTAATTTACAAATCGATTACTCGCGACAGCATCTTGCCATTGGCGTCCTAATCATACTTTTTCTTTTACTCCATAGACGAACGAGAAGTTGAAAAATAAAAAAGGAAAAATGTATGGCATTATATTATAGATTAATTTAAATTAAATTATGTCAATACCATGAATATGCAATTCGGCAGATTCGAAATGATGAAACAAGCCTTAGAGTTAATCATTACTATGCCCCTCTTACTATACATCTATTATATTACATTGGTAAACATAATTAATATGAGAACAAAAAAAAGCCCACTTTTTTTCTGAAAAAGTAAAAGTTTGCATATTCATGATTTTGACAAAAAGGAACAATGTCATGGTGAGTGGTGAGTATATCTCGGTTGTAAGTGAATCTATGATGATGTTCGTTGATTTACCACGTTTGGTAGTCGAGAATTATCATATCATGTAACCTATTTCAAACATCGAGTGGAATGAGAAATTAGATCGTATGATCGTTATCGAATAAACAGATGATGTTGAATTCTGATTTCCGACTGTGCAGAACAATTTTATAAGAGAATAAGAATAAATAGATGAAAAAATATATTTTCCTTTATTAAACTCTATCCAAAATAATGTATTTTTTATATCATGTTGAAAGATCCTATAAATAATAAAATACTCCTAATCTACCAATATAAATACCATAATTAAATTTGAAAGTATTAACAAGCATAAGTAAATACATTGCATAATCCTAAATATTAATACAACAACAATAACACACAAGGTGTTAGATTCATAAAAAGAATAAATATTGAAATAATATAATATATGATATAAATTTTTCGGTATGGTGAGATACTGTAAAAAAGCGCTAACGATAATCATACTGAGTAGATAAAGTATACATGTATCTAGCGCGTTCACGCACTATCTTTCTCGTCTCTGAATGCCTCTCTATTACTCCCACTCCTTTTAGCACACCGTGTCATCACTCAGTAGACGACACACGGATAATACGTGTTAACGATTTATCCGATGAGAACGTGCGATAGTATACCACACGTATATTACGCAGGCCAGATCGATATTGCATTGCAACGTGTTAGTTGACACAAACTATCAAAAAGGAAAAAAGGTAAGAAAAAAGAAAGAAGAGAGAAAAAACTTAATTCCCATAAATCTACACGTACGTACAATCGAAAACGATCTAAAAACACCTACGGAAGTTCTACTCCATCTGCGAAGTTCCTTTCTTTCTTCTCTTCTTCTCTTTCTTTCCTACTTCGATATCTTCCCCTCCCTCTCCTAACCATCAAACCACGTTTCCCGTCTCATACGCTACGTTCCTTCAATCCTTCTTACTTCTTTATTTTCTCTCTCTCTCTCTCTCTCTCCCTCTCTCGCTCCTTCTACCTTTTTCGCATTATCTTACTCGCTCTTTTGTTCTTACTCAGTTCTCCCTCTCCTTCTTGCCTCCCCGAAGAACTCTCTTGAGCGACTGGCTATAAAATGGCAACCGTTGCGGCCAAGCACGATATCGAGTGGCACACGCCGCTGCTACGTCGTTACGTTTATTCTACCTCTCCGTGCTTTTTTCCTCTCTCTCTCTCTCTCTCTCTGTTTTCGTCCCTCTTTTTTTCTCTGTTGTCCGTTACGGTGTCACTTAGACCGAACCCAGTTCGTCGATCGATTCGCGGCTACGAACCGGTTCGATTTTCGGTATTGTGCGCCGCGTCAGAGGACCGTTGTACCGACGACGACGACGCGACAATTTATCGACCCTCGTACGATATTCCCAGGAGTGATATTCTAAACTACACAAATGAATTGCTCGATTTCTCGTCCAAAATTCTTCCCTCTCTCTCTCTCTCTCTCTCTCTCTCTCTCTCTCTCTCGATACTTCTCTTCTCGATCAGATTCTTACCAAAGATCAACACTGGTTTCCTATCGCGTTATTCTCGGCGTGTCTAATCTCGCTGGCCCATGTAAACGTCTGACGATTAAACCGGTATTGGGATACGATCGTCCGTGAACGACGACACAAGGAAATAATCGCCCAAAAATCTGCTTCTCTCTTTCTCGTTCCTTCTCTTTCGTGGTATACGTTGAAGACGTATAAATATATATGTCTATATATTTATATATATAGTAGATAAATATATATAAATATCTACTTGTCGCGAATAGTAAAAATTATCGAATGTTAGAGAGTTGTGGCTCGTGTAGGGACGCGTTTGTATTTCTACTCGATCGACCAAGAATCGCTACTAAAATCCGTGCGAGTTTTTTTCACGACGCGTCTGGACGAGTATGGCTCGCTACGAGAGCGGAACGATTTTCCCCGAAGCCGAACCCGGGAGTGACTAAAATCGAAATCGGTGTACGAACAGGGGCGCGTCAGGGCGCGCATGTGCGACGGCGCCGCCGGTCGTCGACGCATATTATCCGTACCGTGTTTCGTGTTGCTATCGTGTGCGCGTTCTTGGGTCTCTCTTCGCTAAGGAATTACTAACCGACCTGATCACGTTCGACTCACTCGAGCGTCGTCCGAGTGAATTCTCATCGATCGAGAGCCGCTTACCACGGCTCCCTTTTTCTCGCGCGCATCTTCAAGATGCCCGCCATCTTGGACACACTGTACACGCAAATTGAACTGCGTCTCTTGTCCATTGGATCGCGTTCTTAACGCGGTAATTAACCCTCGTAGTACGGACTTTGAAATAGAGCTAGAGAGATATTTATAGTCACAATCTTCGATAATTATCGATTACTTTCGATAGCTAAAATTCCACGAATTTTTCTAATCAATGAAATCTATGGTAGAATTGCTAGTTAAGAATTTTAATCTGTCATCTGATAGTTAGATTTTAATTGACTTCTATTCTGAATATTTATGAATGAATATATGCTAATAAATATAAAACAAAAATATCAAAATTATCGATAATGACAAAACAACATCGATTGTTTTCGATAGCAAAGGTTATCGATAATAATCGATATGTCGTCGGTATTTCGCCATCTTCACCGTGAGATCTACCACTCGAGCGAAAAATGGAAAATTATAAATAAATGATACTGTAAGAAAAGCAGATAAATATTCCTCTGTATTTTGTTCATATTTAATTTTACTGCATCTGTTGTATAAAACTGTTACATTATGTATAGAGCGCATATTACAAATATAAACGAAAAATTAAATGCAAACAGAAATTTTTCTCTACTTATTTGTTAACTCGTCATTTTATGACTAACATAAATAGTTCCTGAAACTTTATGCGTTATTACTTTAGATTCGGCAGATCTCCAATGGTCCGGCTATAGAAATGCAAGGATTGAGAGCATATTTACACTGATGGTTTTCAAGCGATTACTTTACCGCTACTGTGTATCATTTTAAATTGCGAGCGGTTTTATTTTGCTGATTTCATTCACTCTATTAAAAAATGGTGAGAAGATCTTATTACCATTTTAATATTGTTTTAGAATATATTTTCTCATTGTAAAACAAATTATGTTTTGTCTTAATTATTTGCATAATGATAAAATATTTATTAAAAACAAAAACAAATTGCTCTATAAATTAGTGTAATATAATATTTATCACACAATATATTTTCCTATAGTATTTATTAGTAACTTCATAGTTAAACAAAAGTAAAGTTAACGATCCAAACGATTGCAGAAATAATGAGATAATTACAATTTTCACGAACATTTCCAATTCTATGTTATATAAAACACCGCCTATACGTGTAAATGTACGTAAGTATATATAAAATAACTATTGGCTATCAATCGCGCGATAAAACTGCCGCATGATTTTAGACGAACGATCGCTAACAACAATTTGTTTTTGAATATGTGGGATACTGTGGATTTATGCACAGCGATTACGCTGGACATTAAAATTAACTCAACAGAATGAATTCATGTATTTACGACGTAATTATTCGTCCTGACTGATTGAAAGATTCAATTCATCATAGTCGTAAATGCTAGTCTAAAATTATAGATCTAAAATTATATATTGTATAAATTCCCAAACACTAAAATTTATATATTCTTAGTCGTTTTAATTAAAATTAATATTTATACGGTGATTTATATGCTAGACAATTGAACGCGACTACATATATTCAGGCTTCTTTTTATATTAGAATCATTTGCACATCTCATCGTAAATGTAATAAGAGTTACAGTGTTTAATTCGCTATAACTTTCCAATTCATTCGTAATAATTTTAAATTGGTAGCAAGAAATATGAATCTCTGTTTTTAATTATATCTAATCACTCTACTGATTTTTCTATTCCCTATTAATCTTCTGGAGAATCATTTAATGACTTTCATTAGTGTCTTAATTTAACACACAATAACTTATTAAATCACATATCAAAAAGAATTATGCATTCTACTTAACACTATATAACATATAACAAACCATTCCCAATATTGGATTTCCAAGTTTGGGTTCTGATTATTAATAAACTACTAACAATTATAAAAGTTTTGAAAACACTTACTTTTCCTGGCTGTAGCTCGCGTCTTCGGTCTCCTACCTTTCTGTTCTTTTGGTACATTATTCTCCTTGTGAAGCATTCGTTGTGGTACGTTCATAGACTTGACAGCATTTCCTTCTATGTCTACGAAACACACAAAGTTTAAACGTAATATTATGCATTATGAAAATATCTCCTGAGGTATATTTTTGAAAATTCAAGCAAAAATCGATAAATGAGCTAAATTGTAATCAATGGAAAAGTTGGTGAACCTACTTGTTAACACGCTAGGTTTGCCAAGAGCCAAGTACCGTTTCCTGGCAACCTGAGCGGCCGCGAAGTCTGGCTTATGATTGTGCTCCATACGCATCCTTGGCTTCGTGCAACTTGTGGTAGTGATAAGACTGCCTCTACAATGCATAGTTCTGCGAACACATCTCCATCGGATATTGTACGGTTGCTTCTTGTGCAATGTATACATGTAACTGCGGTGAATTAATTTTGGCCCGCCTTTATTCGATATTACAATCTGCGGAGTTCGGAATATATCTTTAATTAAACTTTTCATGTTCTATAGTCATATGAAAGTACTATTAAATATAAAATTAATTATATTTAAATCTAATTAATTAATATGTGATTGCTACGGTGAATACAGTCGTGTTCAAATACCTTCTGCAGTCATTTTATATATTATTATATATATATTACTACGAAACAATTATGTAAAAAACTTGATAATTAAATATTAAACGATTATTAAGTTTTTTTATTTTATACTTCAGCTACATTCGGATCATCATCGCTAGAATTCCCGGCAAGAACGGACGATGTGGAAGCTTCTTCCTTGATCTGCGTTTTGTTTTCGTTGGACGCACTTTTCACGCGTTGTGGCATCCTGCTCGTTCTTTTTTTATTTTCCCCGGTGCTAAGTACTGTAAACTCTTAACGGCCTATTTTTCGTGGCACTGACCTGAAAAGATAATTAGCATTACTAAAAAGAAATATTATTAGAAACATTTCTGCACATGCATAAGTAATCTAATTTCAATAAAATGTTATATTTTAAACTGTATTATGAGTACACATACTATTTTTCTTTTTAATACTAAACTCACATCTCATTGGTAATATTTATATATTATAAAAAAACATTTATTATTATATTAAAAAGTTCTATTGAATGATAAACAAAATTTATTAAATTACCAAATTAATTCATTACTAATTCACGTTTTATTTCAATGAAAGCTTTATTAAACATCCTTTTTATGACATATATACGTATATTAAAAAAATTCCAGTGAGCGATAAAACTAATTTTCATTTCATTTTATTCGCATAAAATATTAAATTTATCAAAAATTATGTTCTATCATGTACAGAATAAAGATGGCGGCGCGTGTCAATCTTCACTCCCAAATTCGGACGCGATTCTTCGATATGAGGCTCGCGCGGCCGTCGATCTCGAGCGATATACCGGCAAAACGATTTGCGCAATTGCATCTGTTTGCCCGGCTTCTATTACTGTGAAATCGCCTAAACGTCTCCGTACCTATGCACGCGCCAAAAATAGTACGGAACAGAGAAATGAACAGCGAGTCTATAGAACCTCGGAAATCGTGCGTGCTAGAAATTTCAGTCTGCCTCGTGTTCGTCCGCGGACCGACCATTCTTTTTTCAACCTCTGCCTTCCTTACTTCGTCTTTTTTACACTTCGCTTTCGATTACACTGTCTCGTTTATCCAGATCTAAAATTGCGTTCACGGCGACGTGTGCGGAGAAATCGTCTGTCTCAAAGTTAATGGAATAAAAGCAAAATATTCGCATTATTCGTTTCGTTGCTTATTATTGAAGAAGTAAGATTATATCGAGTTCCTAGAGATATAAATTTTTGTAGTAGACTGTAATAATTGTAATAAATAAAGAGTTTGAAAATTGATTGTAAAATATCAGAATTTTCGTATTGTTCATTTTATTATTGATTATTGAAGAATTAAAATTATTTGGAATATCTAGATCCGCAATAAATTAAGTAAATTATTGAAAGACCTTATCTTTGTAATAAATGATGAGTTCCATTCGAAAGAAGATAAATGTACACATTGCTTAGATTGTGTTTCTATCTCATATCACTGCGTATATTTAATTTGTCCATCCTGTCTCTTTTTTATCGAATATGTTTGCACATTTATTGCTTTTTTGCGATTTTCTAATATTATTTTTGTCAGCTTTTTCATGTAACTTTTTTTACTTCACGTTATTTCGTATTATTTCACGGAAAGCGTGGAAAAATACAAGATAAAAATTGGTTCGAAGTACCCGTCACTTCATTGTGCCAATACCAATATTGATGTCTGTACATATCACAGTTCAAAGATTTTATTTAGTTTGTTGTGTAAAGTGCGAAAATTTGAGAGACGTGTAAATTTATAATAAAAAACACGTTAGCAATCAATGTAAAAAAATCCGTGCGTCATTGAACGTATCTCTGCTGCAATTTTTACTTTTCCTTTCCACCACCTTCAAACTAACACTTCCGGTAAACATGAAAGTAGGAAAATTCCGTAGAAGTGAAGGTCTAAGCTCCTTTTTCTCATTTTCCAGAAATTTAATTCCGAAAGAGTGTAATATATAATAATATAACGAATAAGTTATAAGAAACGAAATATATCGACAGTAGAAACTTAAACGAAATTACAAATTAAAAACAGCCGTGGCACAGCCTTTCTCAACATCAACGAACGCACGGTTGAAGAATTAAGATGAAAACTTTATTTACCCAGTCATCGGAAAGAGCATCATTTTCTACATGGGTGAGAAGTATCAAGTATCAATAATACTTACGTGTTATCGATGCGTAATTCTATCACAAAATTCGTAGGAACGTTCAAAGTACAGTTATGTATATGTACATTGTACATACGTAAATTAAGAAAGCAACGAGTATAGAGAAAAAAAGAACGGTAAGAACTCTATCGTTTATTCTATAAACCTATCGCGATTCTGGATCTGGATCGAGATAAATCGATATTTAGGTAACGAGCGTGACCACTTTTACCGGACAGGCTGCCTTATAGCCGTTTTCGTGGAAACTGCCGAATGGTCAACAAAAATGGCGAAACGCTAGTGATTGGATTTTGCGCAATAAACGCCACGGTCTGGAACAAGGAATATGGCACCGGACAAGCGCAATCAATGAATGGCACTATGGCACCCGTCTGTGGTTTATTCACGCGCCATCGTTTCACACCTTTACCATTTCCACACGGATAGCGCTTTTCGCGAGATCGTTACTGAATTACCTCAGTTTTTGTCCGTTTTACGATGTTACATATTAGGCCGCGATTAGCGATTAGGATTGAAGAGCGATGAGCGGTAAACGGTAAGCGACGATCTTATATCGCTCGTCGCTCAGCTGCTATATGGTCTATTCCATATATGTAGATCTATAGGTTTCGTTTAATTTCTGTCGCTCAACCGTCACTTGTTCGTCGCCCTGCCGCTTATCACTCTTCTGTATAACGGAATTTGGTTTATTAACTCGATGGGCGTCGATTTGTGAAAAGATTGACAATAGCCATACGTTCATGCCTTTGTTTAGACTACTATTCATTCATGTAGATTGTAGATATATATATATATATATATATATATACAGTATAGTGTGTTTCAAGGCGACACAGGTTAACTTTTAATTTTTCGTCTGCTTTCTGACATTATGTAGGCTTATTAAGCGACATCGATAGACTGAACATCGATCTATGGAAAAAACTGACAGTAGCGACGCACTCGTATCTCAGCTAAAACAACTGTAGATACATGTATATCTAGTGTATACATATATATATAGTACCTCAAAACATGTGAAGAATATTTGTAGAGTTAATTTCAGATATTAAGATAATGAAAAAATTTAGTTTGAGGATTCTCCTTTGAGCATTATTTGCAAGTTGCAAACAATTCTATTTTATTCTAGAAATATGCTCGTATGGTAACTTTTCTTGCTATCTTATGCTTCATGTTTCTTACTCTGACAATAAGATTTGCGAACTGAAATAAGTGGCATAGGATATGGCTAGGATTCTGATTGTCAAATTAGAGTGAGAAACATAAACGGTGAGTAAAATAAAAAAGTTAGAAGTATAATTATCAAGTCACAAGGAATATTTTTTAAATTACGAGAAGGATGGAAAACATATTTAACTTAAAAATCAAATAATTTGGAAACATAAGATTAATTGACGATAAATGTGCTGATTTTTTAAATTGCTACCCTATAAAAAATGGAAAACGTGACTTATTGTATTTGAAAATATACAATAAAATTATTTGCATGGCGTTTCCTTCTTCTTTCAGTAACTAAAAATGAGGATTGTTTCAGCGTTTGAATAACGAAAAACGCAAAATAGGTTAAAATACAAAATAACTTAATTTAAAAAGAACGCAGCTATACACAGTGAGCAATGGGCAGCATTTTGAACAATTATTTGTCTGTATTATTAAAGCGAATCTTCAAAATTACCTATTTTACATAAGGATTTCAAAGTCAATTTTCTGGAAAAGAAAACCTCGTATAAAAAGTTCTATTCTATTTTTTCGACTTATTTTTTCGTGTAGAATCATTCACTTCCCATAATTGTATTATAATTATTAATGTTTACAGAACATGCTATATATATACATATATGTGTGCATCGTGAATTCATCGTGATTGTCGATTTTGTAGTAGCAAAAAATATTTTTTTCTCATGGAAGAATTGTAATGTAATGGTCATAGAAATCAGTACGCATGATAAGATATTCTGGATTGGTAAAATTGGGAACATCCGTATCATCGTAGATAAAAGCCTGTAACTATCCGCAATGATCACTTGTATAGCACAGAAATATACATACGTATATCAAGATTCATTGTGTTCTGAATCTACAATAATCTATCAAAAAGCCCCAAAAAAAAGATACTTTTTATTTATCCTGTACATAATAAAATCGTCCAAATATTTAGTTGCATGTGCTCTTAATATGCTGTATTGCATGTTTAAAAAGTACAATGTATAAAGCTGTAAAATGAACGAAATTTATATTGGAAACTGAAGTATGAAATATTATAAAACAAAGCTCTTTTTTTAGTATAATCTTATTTGCTACATTTCAATACTCCAAACGTACCATACCATCTTCCTTTTTTTTCAAGTATGCTCATTGTTTGTTTCTTCTTCTCCACACAATTTTGCTACGCGAAGTTCGATCCATTTAAGTACTGTACGATCGTATTGTGTTGTTCTTACACAATCTATCTGTAGCAATTCGTTCATTTCTACTTTGACTCGATCGATTCCATCGCGTATATTTCTACTGATTCTACCTTTACGATTATCTCTTCTTTCATTTCATTTAGAATCTTCGTTCGCATATTTTTATCGTATATTTATATTTTCTTTTGATGTAAAGATTCGTTAATTTAAAAAACCAATACAAAAGAAATATCGTGTGCTAGATTATATGACAACCAATTTTTGTAATAAAAATAAAAGACAAAGAGTGTTTCGTTCTTTTTTCATTAATGATTTCGTGCTTCAATATTTTACATTAACAACGTAAACGTGAAAAATGAAAAATAATAAAAGGCTTCGAAATGTAATTTGTAATTCTATAAATGTTATAACTTTATGAATTATTCAATACACCAGCGAGACTGTTTCTTTGAATTATTTTTATTAATCGTTCCAAAGGGCATGTTAAAAAATTCGTTTCTTATGGTTCATTGTTTTTAATGTAATTTATAGAAGTACAATATTAATTAAATCGATTATATTAAATATTATTTCCTTATATGCATTGTGTAACCGAATAACAATATAGACAAGACTAGCAGTTGGTGACCTTCGATAGCATTATCCCTTCACACAGTTTTTACTTTATTCCTAGCGGTAATTATTTATTATTTATTTATTTTTTCTTTCTTCTTCGTCTTTTAGTCATTTTTTCAACGCTATATTCGATCGACTTTCTTTTCACAAAGGTTTATTCATTCCTCTTTCCTTCTCTTCATCGTCGTGATATTTTCCTCGTTTTCTCTCTCTTCCTAGCATATGTAGTATGTAATCTTTCATTGTTTCTTGGCAGCGTTTTTGAACGATGGATAATAAATATCGCAATGAAATAAATATCAAGAGGAAGCCCGTTCGAACTTAAGGACACGAGATGATCAATTTAAAAATGTCATATGCTCTTTTCAAAAGCAAACATTTTTCTGCTCGGAAAAATCATATACGAGTTTTCAAAATTGGCGGTTCTAACATAACCCTCATCCGCCCCTCATTTTTGCAATTTAATGTGTCTCTCGTGTGTCAAACTGACATAATCATAAGACATTGGTGAAATGAAATAATTATTTTTATGGTTACACGCAACGTTATGTCGTTTACACGCATTCACATTAATTCTTCTTCACGAGTATCGGATTTCATTCGCACGTGTTCTACTTTGCATTGCTTCGATCTTACCGTTCTTAGCTTTGTCTCGCGACAAAGAGAACAAAAAGAAGGCATAACGCCTTCTTCTCTTCTTTATACCCATACGAAATTTGGATATTCAAAGCTATGCATGCCTAGCTGCACTCTGGAGGGGATGTACAATAAATGCATAATTGTTGTGCAACAATAATAAGGCAATGAACTAGTCGTCAATGGACTTGATCAGAATTATGTATGTCAGATTGACAAATAGGGCCCTTGTAACAAATGTTGTCACACCTTTTTGTCGCACGTTTTGCCCTTAACAATACTCAATATACATATATGTATATATTTCACGTTAAAAAAATAAAAGTCACAAGGTCAGATAAATTTTTCAACGAATAGCGGAATAACATCATCTTTCACGTGAAAAATGTGTCAAATTAACACGAGGTACGGATAAGGATTAATATAACTAAATGTTTTAAAGACACAGGCAACAAATGTAGTATTAAAAAACTTTCTCATGTGTAGATTTGCATCACATGGGATTTAGTATTGCAGAGAAAAGAATTTTATTGTTAATTAACCCTCCACGGACCATTTCATATGATTTATTAACTTACAAATCTCAATTTTACCAAGAAACATTTGTATTTTCAAACAGTTTTATTTTATATCGTTTAAATATTAATTAATAACCAGATAAAAGGTGTCACAGAATGGGTTATAGAGAGTTAACGAACATAATTAAAATCCGTGAAATTATATACGCTTTATGCAAGTTCACCGAGGGGGTTATTGGAATAAACGTATTAAACATTAATTATCAAGCACAAATTTTCAAATTTCCCTATTATGTTAATGGCAATATAAAAACGTAGCGATACGTACGTATGTACGTATATCTTATCGAAAGACGAGTGTCAGAATATGTACTGTATATATACAGGTTAGTGTAATAAAATATAAATACCATAACACAATAATATACATAATTATATAATATATATAGTTAAGGGCATAGCAAAAAACACGCGAAAAATTTGTTGAAGCATACGAATGAATAACAAAAATGGATGTATTGAATCATCGTGCATACATATAAAATTCTTTTCACGCTGATCATCGATAACTTCGTATATATACAAATTTGTCGTCTCTTTCCGCCTATATTTGATTCTAATTTTATCACATTGGCCGATTGGCCGCTACTGGAAGTGTTATCGTATATGTATGCACGCGGAAAAGTTGATCAGAACAGAAAAACGAGTTGCCAATGCCTTCAAAATTTTAGTTTTGATAATGTGTTGTGGATGTTATAATACACCTTAAGATACCTACCGATATTTCTGTATCTTGGCTCCTGTTTGGATGATAAACGTTTTAAACGTAATCATTTCTGCAATCGCGTCGTTACGATCTTTTGCCTACTGATTTTCCTTGTTTTTCTTGAAGAAACGCTTGTGTACTTTGTAACTTATTTATGGCTTTATTTTTTGTTACTATTTTGCTTTTCGAACAATTTTATTTATTTTATATTAATATTAATAGTTCGCTGTGGTTGGAGTTTGAGCAGTTCAGAGAATAATTGGTTATTTCAATTCCAATAGTATCAATGGTGAATATTTATTGAAATTATATTTCTTGTTCAAAATCGTTTAAATTTTTAATTAGATGATGGTAAGGTCCTAATAAAAACTTTTGAGCTCCTTTCTTCTCTTGTCTTTAAGTTTTTGTCTTCCTTTTTAAGTTAGACCTATATTTAACATCTTGAAGACTTAGATAAATGCCTTGTGTCTGTCTACCGATGGCAGATTTGAAAAACACTGTATGACATGTGATATTAGTGTGTCCAGTTCTACATTGGTATTCTTGATTTACAGGTAAACGTTTCAACCCACTTGATCATGAATAAAAACAATGGGGTAATCTGTAACATGTTTTGACAATCTTCTCCATTACAATGATTTAGCAGTGATCCTATTACATTTGTGTCAATTATAACAAGCTGGATGTTTTGGCACTCGTCAATGTCCTTTTACAGCTTCAATTTCACCAAAAACGAAGCAAATTATTCGTACAAATGCTCGTTTTACACATTTAGATTTATTATTAAGTTAAAATTGTAAGATTCATATATATATGGCTATATACCTTGTAGGTATATAGGTTATAGGCTTATAGATATATACTCATAAGGAATATACCTTACATAATAACTTATAAATAATCCTGATAAAACATCTTGAGATAAGGAAACAAGGAACATTAAAGTAAGAAAGGATACAAATATATATCCCAAATTTTATCTATTTGTTTAATTACAAGAAAACAAGTAAATGTACTCGATAAATTCGAGCGAACTTAAATATATCGAACAAAGCTATAACAAGCGCATTTCTCCATTAAATGTCTCCCTTTTTTGTTTTTACAAATAATCGAATTAAAATAATAACAATAACTAAACACATACGAATATTTTCTTCTTTTTTTTTTTTTATACAGAAATAGTAATTATACATGACCAGCCAAATATCTGGTGTGGTCGGTTTGGAAACAGTAACTTGGTTCGTTGATGGTGAAACCGAATGATGGAACCGAGCGCGTGCTTCGACGTAAAACCATAATCAAATATCCATGTATGAATCTTACGTCGCAGTACAAATGAACGAACAAAATGCCAGATCGCGACGACACAAAGGCACAACGAATTTGTAACTCCTTCAACTGGCATTAAAAATGTTCCTTTTCGATCATTTCGACCATTTCGAGTCTATGCTTTGTTCTTCGTTAACAAAGTAGTAGAACTTATTTTGTAATTCCAAGAAAAAAGAAAAATCAAGTACCACGCAGACTCGAAAGGATTCGATGCTAAATTTTGAACGTTCAATCCTCCCAGCTTTCGTACTATACATATAGTTTTACTGTATTACGGTTTATTACATTAAATCGTGAAAAAGTTCACTCTAAGGAAATGGTTGGGCGTCTAAAAAAATCCCTGCTTCTGAAAGGATTAAACGATCTTTTACAGGAAGGAATTTTTCACTACTCCTACACATCGTAAAAATTATGAAAAAGGAAGAAATTTAGCGGGCGTTAAAATCGTTTGGCAATGTTGTAAAATACATATTCGCATAATAATAATCTAATCGCTTCGATTTATTTTCTACGATTAATGTTAAATCTGTTTCTCTTTCCCTCTTTCTTTTCTCTCAAATCTTTTTCTCCGTATTGGCAAAAAAGAAATGTAGCAGGACGTGTCCTCTATAAACGCAATATACGATAGAACCTTATTGCTTAAAAGATCACAAAAATTCACTGGAAGATTGAATCGATTACTTAAATTAAATAGTCAACCAATAAAAGACACATTGCACATAATATTGATTACTTTTAAAAATGTAAAAATACAAATAATTTGTAAAATGTTACTCTATCCTTTCTTACGCATCTTTTATTTTCGATCACCAAGCTATAGTGATGTAAAGAGAGATCCCATAAAAAGAAACATATTTAACGAAATACCAATGAAATCACAAGGTTTTATGGCAAATATCGAATAATTTCGATCAATATTCGATCTGCTGGCTCACGGAGTTCACACGTCGTATAATTTCAAAATCGCACTTTACGATATAACTATCGTGTAATATGATTTAAATATAACAGATCGATACAAAGTATCAAGAATCAAATCTTTCAGCAACGAACTTGTTCGAATATTTCAAACGTCTTCTCACCACGGATCGACGATATGCAAGATATCGATATTCAAGAACGGAACTCCTTTTTGAGACGGCGTCATGAAAAATACACGATTACAATGACAATGGAATAATATCCGCGTACAGATATAAACGTATGGTCGTAAATATTTGAACTTTCTTTTTCCTTCTCTATCGTTGAACAAAAAGACGACGTATTTACCCAAAGGTGATTACACTCTTTCTGTTCAGTTTTAGGAGTTATAACAAAGTGACTTTTACATATGATAACTTCGGAAGCTTCGAATGTACTGTTTTATTATCCGGTTGTGTGTTTTTTTCTTTTTTCTTTTTTGAACCAGTTTCGTAACTGCACCTCTTTGTGGAATTGAATATCTCTAGCGAACGCTAATTTAATTATGAACAAATAGAAACATCGAAAAGGCCAACCGATGGGATGTTTGAACAATAGCAATTGCTCGTTGGAAACGACGAGCAACGAAGTCGGAGAACAACTCGCACCATTAGATTATGCTTCTGTACGATTAGTGGTTGTTGTTTGTTATAACGCTTTTCGCGATCCTCAGACAGCGTTCTGAGCCGTCAAACAATTATACGGCACATACGTAACACCAGGGACACCAGTGAATAACATGCGTTTTGGGTCACGGTACTTCGAAACAACAGAAAACGCAGCAGCACTAGTAGCACCCCGAATTGCACAGCTTTGTGAATCCAGTATAATCTGAAACAGATTATATCAGATAAATTAATATTATAATATATATAAGTAAAAGGATAATTTCGAGATATTTTCTAAGTTAAATACAAAGATTACAGGGGAAAATATGATAAGTACAATTTAGTTCGTTTTCTAGTTCTGATGTCATTTAGTGTTTAAAAATAAGAACTAAAAAGAGGAACAGCCTATTCGATCTAAAGACTAAGTCTTTTAGCTGTAGATAATATAATATCTAAAATATGATGTTCCATGCTTTTGAGAAATCAATATTCTTTATGCTGAATAATCAAATATTCTTCAACCTCGTAACCAAATTTAAGAAATGGACAGTTTTAATAATATGTGGTTGATCGACAAGATATTGGATATATAAGGATTTCAAAATGCTTTCGTATGTAAAGCATTTTTCCTCTATGATTTCTGTATGTTTATATTATATTGATTTTTCTAATTAACGATATTAATTGTATTAAGACATTTGAAGGGTTAAAGTGTATTAAATATGATCAAATATACGTGCATATGAAAATAAGTTTGCAAGTAAAAGTCACACTGTACTTCACATTCTGTATATAAAAAAATTTCTATTTTTGTTATCAGAAGGATTACTTACTTCCTAAGGTGTACACGAGCAGCTGGCAGTGTGTCCGGGTTCTCCTTGAGGAGGAAATGCCGAATTCCCAAAATATAGTGTTCCAAATATGAAGCCCAGTCAATTTGTCTAACGTCGAATGTAAATGTCTGACGATCCTCGGGACTAAGCTGTTCGCTTAATTCTCGAACATTATCATCTTTGAAGCTCCATTGTTGCGTAGTAAAGTACTCCAAGTATTTGGTAGCTTTTTCGAGTTTCGATTGTAATGTGACCATATTGGCTGTCTTGCCCTTCAGTCGAAGAGCGAAGTCTAAAATGTGCGCCGGTACAATGTGCTGGAGGAGCATGCATATTTTGTTCACTATAGCGGAATTGTGGCACTTTCCACCTGGGTACCAAATCACATCGTTGTATGGGTGCATTCGGCTGTACTTAAATGACAGATCAACAAACTTCCTCCAGGTGATCGGATTTTGTTGGCCTGTGCAGCAATTGTATATGGGAATCGTCTTCGTGCGATTCGTCGCGGTCTTCCATGCTGCGACGATCATCAAGTTGATCACTATGTCGACCGGCACTATATCTGCTACCATTTCACCACGACAAAGCATAGTTCTGCGATATATATAGCGAATGTTTATTTATTAATGATCGAGTCAATCATTTCAATTATGAAGTTTGTAAAGAAACAAAGAATTCAGCTTTACGCACGTTCCAGTTTAGCTTTACGTACTTACTTAATTAACATAGAAATTACTAGGCTCTGAGCTTACCTAAAGAAACCTTTGCCAGCTGCGGCGATAAGTCCAGTCGGTCCGTTCCAATTATCTAACCATCCGGCAACCGGTTCTTTAAACGACGATAGAACTATAGTGGGTCTCACAATTGAAATCGGTAAATAATCAGATTCTGTTTCCAACATTCTTTCCGCTAGGGCTTTGGTAAATGTATAGGTATTCGGTCGTTTGCCGATCAAAATTGGTGTTATGTCGTCAACCATCTTGTCATCCATCACCTTCGTCAAAGCGAATATTTGTTCTGGTTCCGCTATAAGAGGATAGATTTCTTCAGCGATGTCCTTACGGTCGCAGTTGCAATATGCTGTCGAAACATGGATCAGCGCCTTTACATAAAAACATAAGGATTAATTTATCTTTGCTATCCTTTCCCTTCAGTTTTACTTTAAAAGAAAAAAGAAACACACATCTCTAATCGTTACATTTCCTACATTAAATATTCTAGATTTAATATTGCCTAGATTAAATATGTTAGACTAAGATAATAATTAATAATGATCGTTCAGGGATTATTATTAACGACCTGGTAAAAACTTTAAATATATATTAGGAATGCAGGAAATTTTACCATGATTTCATACCGTCTATAGCTTCAGAAGCAAAAGGAACTACTGTGTCACGCATAAGAATAAAATGTAAGTGTGTTTATATCATAATACACTATGGTGTACTTCTTTCTTTACCTCTAAATTTTGCATACGATGACACAAATTCAATAGCTGTTTAGTGCCGACCATGTTTATAGTAACCGAAATCTTGAGTGCCTCATCAAACTTCACAGTAGCGGCGGAATGAAAGACGACTGACACGTTTCTTATTAGAACGTTTTGATCGGCTTCTGAAATACCCAGTTCGTGTTCCGTGATGTCTCCAGGCACGGCGATTACCTTCAGAAGTTCATTCGGTGCGTCTCGGCGTAATTTATCGAACAGCTGCAAACATTTCAATACATCAATTTTTTTATTTAGTGGAAAATAAAATAACTGCAAGGAGATGTTAGGTTGTTCAACAAGTTCACGGTTACCTTTATCATAAATTTCTATCAAGTAACGAAACGTTTGAACAAATACTGCTCTTAAATGGATATTAAAGAGAATGAATAAGAAGCATTAAAAATTCGTACACGAGACAAGTTTCTTTTTCTTCGTGAGACGGAGATTTTCAAGGGCCAAATGGATCAACTCCGCTTTCTATTAATTTCTTAATTCAATATTCCAAGTTTCAAGAGAAAAATAAACCATAAGTTCATCCACCGAAAGATGGAAAGAAGTTCCCTGCATTTTGCACTGCTCCAGTTAAATTGTATCATATGGATTAATGTCAATTCTATGAAGACATATCCCTTCTAAATTGTTCTTCGTTACAAATTTTCTGAACAATCTAATACAAATCCGGTATATTGGAACAATACACTATACAATATTGTATTTTTTTAGCATTCAAGAATAATTATATTACACAGATGGTTACGATGAAATAACGAGTAAATATTTTTAACTCGACGAAGAAAAACAAATACGGTACAAAGGAAACGAACGATAAAATCTGAATCTTCTATAAGTTTCGAAATAGGAGATACTTTAATTAAGGAGAAAACAATGCAATTGAACACACCGGTCCATTCAAAAGTGCCCGCAACCTCTGATGGGCATCCTGCCCCTTTTTATTTCTTATCAAGACATAAATGTTTTTTATTGGGCAGGATCTGAGCAGCTTCTCGACAAGGACTTTGCCCATAAATCCAGTAACGCCGGTCACGAAGATGCTTCTGTCCCTGTAGAATTCCTTCACGGACGTAGTGTGACTGCCACTTATTGTACTCATTTTGACGTGTCTGCTTTCTTCTTCTTTCTTACTTCTTCTTCTTCGTTCAAAATACAATAATCCTTAATTAAATTCTTATTTTCAATAATATACAGAACGTTCTATATATGCGACGTTCTATGCTGTCTTTTCTTTTGGAAGCTTCTTAAGAACACCTCTTCTTCAATTATTTCCCTTTTCCTCTTTCTTTCTTCTTCTTCTTCTCTCTCTCTCTCTCTCTCTCTCTCTCTCTTCGGCTTTATCTTTGGTCTTGATACGATCTTTGATGCTTATCCTTTTTTTTCTTAAATGAGATATAGATCTATATGTACACGTATATCCTCCTTCTTCCTTTTTTCTTCTTTCAATCTTCTGTTACTTTTCGACTCATTCGTTTGCGATTGTACAAATTAGCAGAAGAAACGCAGCTTCCCTATGGATGGGTCAGAGTTCGAGAAAGTTGCAACGATAGCTAGCACAGGTTCACACCGTTCCACGGTTTTCCAAGTGGGTTACGAATGGATTTTATTTCTGGTGGAATCATTTCGTGCCTCCTTACGACCACGGCATGCACTTGGCTGTAACACAAGCGAAGAGCGGAATGTTAGGAACGTATCATTTAATTCAGCAATTTAACTAGTAAGGAAAGAAGTTGAAGTGGCAGCGAAAAATGCGGAAATATAAAAACGCGTTGAAAGTAAAGAGTAACTTTGGCAAATGAGATCGATGAATATATTTTGCAAACAAAATTATGCGTCTATGTGTTTCTATCTATTTCTATGTATTATCGTTTCCATTCGTAAAAGAAACTCCTGGTTAGCTAATAGCAATTTTCAACCTTGCCGTTTCCCAGTCAATCCATTCAGAAGCAAAGTAAATTTATGAAAAAGTATGCGGAGAATTTGCTCAGTATCTTTTCGTTGCTTTCACGTTACTTACTCCTTTCGTCCAGATTCCGCGTTACGAAGAAACTCGACAAAATTGGAATATTTCGTAACAAACTACTTTTCTCAAATTACAGCTACTCTATGTCGGCAGTTCTAACGTTATCGCTATTCGCCACACAAAATCTAATTAAGAAATGTTCCCCATAGCTTGAAGTGTACGCCGAAGAAACTTCAAAATTTCTTTCAGCGACTGATGCATGTACATATATATATATATATATATATATATATCATTTTCAGATAACTGTTACGAGTAAAACTTGATAACGTATTTACGATCAACTAGACAGTTGTACGATAAAGCGAAACCCAAGAAACTTATCTCTCCGCGAATTTTTTCGCTCGATTTAATCACGATGATAAAACAGAGTGATAAGATGAAAAATGTGTTTCGAAAGACGAAACACGAGCGAGTTAGATCATTCGTTGCGCGAAACTATTCATTCGAAACTTGTCAAGTCTCGCGTAAGTGTGTCAAAATCCGCCGTCTATTTGTTAATATACCATCTGTCTCGCGTTATCCGATCGATTGACGGTAACGATGGGAAAGCAAAATTTTATCAGTAATTTTTTTAATCTTCCTTCGAACAAGTTCGTATAATCTGAATTATGTGACAGAAGAACAATTATAAATTATTACAATCCCCCCCCCCCCAAAAAAAAAAATTCAACGGACCGTACAAACTATCAGTGCAACAATAACAATTAGATCGCGTTTCTTCGATTACGTTTAGAGTATAAAAGTACGAATTCGCATAAATATCCGTCGCTTATCAATGGAACAGCGTGTAACGGGCTAGTGACGAATAGCTAGAAGATCCAAAGAAACATAGACACGCAGATATTAGTTTGTAAGTTGCAGGATATTACGGAAGATTTAAACGTTCAGTGGCACGTGTCGCACGATCTCGTACGATCCACGCTGAACCTTCCTTCCAAGTTTCTATTCTAGTGCATGTAAATGAAGCGACGGTGTGCGCCATCGATGCACGTAGCTCGTCGTCGAATCGAACGCTGAACGACGCACAGCAACATCGAATGGACGCGCGTTCAACTTTTGCTTTTTAGCATAGCAGTGGCCGAATAACGCACATTCAAATGTTTTGTTTCCAAGTAACGATAAAAACGCGGCAATTGAAACGGGAGTGTCAAATCGATTCGCAAAACACGCACATATCAGTTACGCAACGTTAAAAATGATTTGTTGCGTCGCGTGAAATTCGTTTACCAGTTTATCGAAAAACAACATTCGCGAGTGATACCGAATCACAAGTACGTAATTGCTTACGCGCATGACTATCGGTAAGATTCATTATCAAAGTCACGGGTGTCTTATTGCTAATTATAAGAAGACGAGAAACATCGACCAGATCGCATTCGATGGCAGAAACTTTTTCCTTAGGAGGAATCGTAATTATAGCGACGACTTCGTAGCGAAGAGTTCGTAGAAATCCTGGCTATTTCGATCAAAACCAGCGAACGTTCTCCGATGCGAAACCGGCGACTTATCGTCTAAATAACAAACACGCGATTATAACGAGTTTGCAAAATATGGACGAGATAGCGTTAAACGACACCAACGTTCTTTAAAAGGCATCGTGGTTATCGACAATGACGTACAGCGCTCGGACGATTCATAAAAATATTTCTCGCTTTCATTCAAACCAACGAGCCTCTTCGAATCTGAAATTCGCGATCTGTTCGCCGACGATTCTCTTCGCCTTGCGTCTGTTTCCAGTCTCGTCGAATCGTACGATTTCTAGATGAATAGCAGAGCAAGAACAGAGGCATATGAGAGGAGAAGGAAATTTTAGATGCGCGCTGCCAAGCGCAAAAGCTGGAAAATACTAGAAACGTAGATAAAAGCGGTTTCGATGCGATTCTAGGTCAGCGTCCTGGCCTCGAAACGGTCACGAGAAGCCGCCCATTCCTCGGCCTCCACGGACGAAGAAACAAGGAAGAAAAGAGAGGAACGTCGCTCGACCCCGTTACGCGAAAACCCGTTATGCGACGAACAACGACCGACCGACCGACTGACAAAATCCTCGTTTCCTTTCCGTTTCTCTCCGTCTTCCGCTAATCCAGCCTTCCACCCTCACAACAGCGTCCATCTTCCTATTCTTCTCGCTTTTCTCTCCCTCTTTCGTTCTATTATAACGCCCCATACGCACTTGCAAGAGTTCGCGTTCTATTCATCGAGTTTTCGGTTCAGCGATCAAATTTTTACGCGTAGTTTATCTTCTGTCTTTCGTAACGATAACGTACTGTAATATGACGATCGCTATTTTTCCTTTTTGTCAATCGAACTTCAGATAACGGAATACGATGTTAAAGCGTGATTGACGTAAGTGGTGGAGTACGTACGCGCGCGACAAATTGATAAATTTTCAAATTGTAAATATTTTCGTTCGAACGTTTTAGATACTATACGAGACAGAAATTCGCGTGCAAGAACTTTTTTATATATTGTTCGTCGAACGGATCGATTCCAGAACATGCAGCGGCTAACGTGTAAATAGAGAAATGTTCATTTCCAATCGCTGGTACTGATTCGATCGTTCATATTCTATATGATAAATTCCTGAAGACTTTACAAAAGTATCTTGAATATGTTAATTGACATAATATGGGTCACTTGCGACCTAGTAATAGCAATTACGGGATTAATCGGGTTTCTCTATTAAAAAAAGTTCACCCGAGAATTTGATATTCAAATGCGAGGTTGGCGACCCATCGAACGTCGCAATTGCGACAATAAATATCGATAAGGGGCACGTAATAACGCAGAAACAGGTACGATAGAAATTCTCAGCGACAATGCTCGTGTACGTTTATGTACATTATGCATTGCGATTTAACACATCATGTATTACGAGGTCGTGAAGAATACGCAATATAATGACAGCGAACGTAGCATTAGATTATTATCCGTTGTGCAATGGGAAAACGAAATTATCGGAAAACATAGGCAGGGAAAGTGAAAGTTCGCCTAAAAAGTTGCCGCCGAACGAGGGCGTAACATTACGCCGTTGCGAAAACGTTCAAACGAAGGATCAAAATCGCTCTTCTCGTTTCTTTTGACATCGCGAATTATTCAACGTATAGATAAACATAGGTCTTTTTTTCCATTATTCGGCCGGATCGCTAGTTATCTTGTGTACTTGAAGTTATCGCGCGAAGGAATATAAGCAATTCTATCTGCAGATTGAATAAAAAAAACTCGTGATCTGCGGTTGACGCAAGAATGTACGATTAAAAACGTCGTTAAAAATAAAAATGAAAAAATTGAGGCTTCAGAGTATACTTTGTAACGTTGGGAATATATTTACATCCTACGTACCTGTAGCAAAAGATATTTTCACGATTAAACGTTCGTATGCCATTGGAATGGATCGCGGTACGACGGCTAAGAAATTATTAGAGGCACGAGCCGAAGTTTACTCGTGGAAATTCCAGTGATTTGCTTCATCCACTTCTTCCAAACTATCCCAACAAATTCACCTGTCTCTCTCTCTCTCTCTCACTCTCACTCTTCTATAATTTGAAGAATCAATGCAAAAAGCGTGACCGCCGTAGACATGGGTTTCCAAGCATCGCGTTTGGCGGGCCGCCAAAAAACACACGTTGACAGTAAGTTTGGGACCATTAAACGAGTTTGCTTCCGTAAGTAGCTTAACTCTCGTTCGGAATGACACGAAACGCGGAAAGCCGTTTCGGGCACACCTCGAGATCGTATCAAATCGTGTAATCTTAAATCGAACATTATCAGAAACATGGAGATTATCTCGGCGAAAGAGCTTCGAAAAGGTGAAATTTTTTGGTCGAACGCTACGGAGCGGCGGAAATTAGTTCAAGAAAGTCGATAGAAGATTACGATTTATTTAATCTATAGATTCCTTAGGGCTGTCTTTTTTTTTTTAATGAATTTACATAACTCGTAAAATGCAAAATCACCGACTCAATTCTTGCAATCGTATAATTCTTACGATCTCCGCTACTACAGGGGCACCCTGTTGGGACGTAGGATCTCGTTAAGAATAGACCTACTACATGTCCCAGTTTAAAAACCGTAATCGACTTATACGAGGTATTCAGCGAAACGGTGTGCACCGCTTTCAAAGCGCACTTTCGATGATGCAGGGGAAAGAATGTTTGAAACGCGGGTTGATCCGTTTTCCATCGGCTGCAAATTGAAGCAAGTTAAAGTCGCCGAAAAATATTCCTTTCTATAAAAGATCAAGGTCAACTTGTTTTTTTTTTAAACGACGCGATATATTCTTGATCTCGCGGTGTCGTAACTGATGACTCAGAACGAGTTCAACGAACTAAGTGGCTGAGAACTTCGGCAGACTTTGACTTCGGAAATCTTCAATTTATCGATTCGTGGGAACGTTAACCCGCTAAGTTCCATTTAACAGAGCTTCACAACGGATACTATGACTAACGTTTCGTGCTGTCGACAAATTGCAATAGTCAAAATTACCAGATTACCATTTATTCGGCAAAAGGTAGGAGTAGCTCGAACTTTTCTACGCGGGATTCTACAGGGCGTTGAAGAAACTTACTCGTCAAGGGGAAGCTCCGTCGAAAGAAAAATGTACCGTAGAATTGATCCTGAGCATGATTTTCGAGATCAATTTTTTTCTTTTTTTTTTTCAACGTGTAGTACTCGTCACATCATGTAATACTCAAGTGCGTTGATGGTTCTCTTGAGAAAAAAGCGTTACAAGTCTTATTAACCTTTACATTAGTACATTTGCAACTAATTTGCATTTCAAAGCGTCCGCAACAGCATACGCGCTAGTATCCTAGTAGTTTATTCGTAATGCACATATATTAGGTTGCCCGGAAAGTTTCTTTCGTTCTATAAGGAAACAACGGGTGCGCGACATTTTTTCTTTCGTATTATTTCACCGAATTACGTACGATCGTAATAATAGACACGGAACAAGATGGATGATAAAAGAGAGTTGAGCGAGCTTAAAGATCCGCGCACAACTGCGTACGCGAGACTGTGAGAAACTATAACTCAATCGAAAATGAATATCGCAAGTGTCTCGTACGGTGGTCTAAACTCGATACCATGAAAGTTTCAAGATGGTACTCTCCGCAGCTACTCAGCGATGAAACTTTAGAATAAACTACGTACTTACGTCTTTTCATGATACAACTAACCGATCTGGCAGAGCTGAAAATTTCTAATCGTGTGTCAACGGCGGCGTTAAAACGCGTTAGCGCTGATCTACCAACCGGCGTGTTTCGAATGTTTGGTAATTCTATTCTGACAATCGCGTGTTTTTCTTTTTGGCGAATCAAAATATCTTCTCGCGCATACGTATGACTGATACGTGTATCGGTTATCAGAAAGTATGTGCCAACGAGGGATGATTAGGCGATCGGCAGTGGTATATCTAGAAAACTGTTCCTACGACATGAAGGAGAGCCAACCAAGAATAGAGACGTAAAAAAAAAGAAGAAAATATCCGATTTCAAATTGTCGGCAGTTTGTTGAAAGAATCAGGCGACTGCAAATATCGAAGAACATGTTCCAGGCATATTTTACAAAAAATCTGACAAGTATCGTTCCTTGTATCCGTTGTCACACCAATGTTTTTCTAAATGTAGAATATTAACGTGACTGTTTAAACAAGTCGTGTTTAATGCGGCTTTGTTCAATTTCCCACAACTTCCGAAGCCTGGATCGGCCGGTTTTTTGCATCGAGGATTTCTTTCACTTCGATTCGAGGAATGTCGCGATGACAACGACAGAGAAGCTCGTTTAAGAAATAAAGCTGCGAGTATGGAGATTTTCGTCGATTCGATGCATTTGGTAGAAGAAAAAACGTGTATCACTCGTTCGTACATCGTATCGGGCAATAAAACACGGTGTTAGTTGTCTTTTCGTTGATAAAGAATAACAACCGAGCGATTATTGCAATCGGCATGTAAATAAAGCGATTTATATAATAATTACTTGTACAACAATAAATGTCTACGATATTATCACGAAGAATTCTCGCTGTCTTCGGATATTCGTCGTCAAGTAGCGTTCTAATTATTTTAAAGAACGTTTGCAATCGCACGAATGTTTCTCTAGCGCGATGATTCGAAAACTGTGTACATATTTTCGATGTAATAGATTTACGATCATCAGTAGGAACGGTTACACGATGCAATTACCTTGGACGACAAAGACTTGTACCCAATCTCCATTACATAATGATCGATACTTCAAATCTAGTTACTGCGATTCTCACCTCTTCGTTCATATTGGTCGTGCGTGTTAAAATCGTTTGCGTTTCCTCACAGATCTGATATTAAATAGTTGAATTCTACAATTACTTGGTTGCTTACTAAACACTTACGTGGTTTAAAAAGGCACTTGTAAATAGGAACATGTATTATCTGAACAGTCTTCGAGCATTTACGATAAGGATTGTGGTAAAACGAAGATGATAACGTAACGTATAAACTGCAAAACGCGACTAGCCGACGCGAATGTTAAATTGTTGACATGCTTGAAACGCGAAACAGCTGAAAAGATGTTTCCATCGCAGGCATCAAAATCCAGATTCGTCATTCTCTTTGTACCAATTATCTTTCGGAATCGCTCACGGTGGGAGGACTCTGGTGCGATTTTTCTGGCCGATGTTGAAAATTAAACACGAAATAGAAAGAAAGTATTTACACGAAGTACTTATATCATAGGAAGAAAGTACTAGAATAGAAAGTACTATGTGACTGGGAAATTTTGATTTCTCGATTATTCGAAACAATACAAAATATTAATTTCATACGTACGAAAGTTCTCCCGTGAACGAAGAAATACGGTAGATAAGGAAATATATATAGAACGGAGATTTAAACCGTAGGATAATTATCTCCTTTGTTTTCAAGCGATTTATCTGTGTTTGATAAAAGAAAATTTGGACAGGGTTCCATGGAACAACGGCCATCAAGTCAGAGAAGAACAGTTACAAGCACGAGCGAAGCTTATTCCACGTAACATTATAATAAGAAGATCATTAAAATTCTGCTGGGCGTTTCATTTGAATCATATCAAAGACGCGCTTTTCCTGCTGATCATTCTGGCATTACAAATCGAAAGTCGATGACCTCGTGACACACTTCCAGCGATTGATCCACGCTAAACAAATATTGCTTACCAGTTACATGAGACGCGTGTTTGAATTTTCGTTTTGGTGACACGGAAAGAAGATTTGACGAGGGAGCATATTTTCGCCAATGTCGGTCGTATCACTCGTTGGCCGTCATAAACGAAAGTACTCGGTGGTATTTGCTCGCACGATGCGTTTGAGAAGCTTCGAATTTCGAACATCGACGTATTCGAAGCTAAACATTTCGCGGTCCAAACGAATTCTCCGAAAATTTCAGATCTCTTTAATCTAATTTCAATTCTTATAAAATCACGAATTTCCAATTCCATGTTGTTTTGAGTCGAACATTTGGAATTTAAGCTCGTACAGAGCTCGAGCTTGCTTCCGAATTCGAGGTCTCTCGAAACGAAAAATTTGCAATTCCAAACAGTCCTGTACGTCGAACTTCGCGTTCGAATTCCAGTAATCTTCCACTTTTCATCGCAAGCTCTGTAAAACATTTCGAATTTTAATATCCAACTCCTTTGAACCCCCTTTTCCGTTAAAATACACAATTAGAGCAACGGACAATATTATCAAAGAGAATCGTGGAAAAGGAGACATCCACGCGACTCCTCAAACCAAATTAAATTATAAAAATAAAATTAAATTACAAAATAAATTACAAAATAAATCCCTAGTAGATTCCCGCAATCTGTCCCGTAGGACATTCGGCAGGTTCTTTCAGCTTGTTGCAGGGTGCGGGTGCTAATCCCATTGCATTAGTACTATTACAAGAATCGGATCTTGCGTCAGTAGATCCTGCGGTTGTTTCTTTCTCAGTGTTCTAACGGTACTGTCAGTGTACGGTGTATTGGCTAGTGCGTTTGCTTGGTTTATCGTTCTCGTTTCGTATCTGTCGAATATTCGCTGGATTTTCTCCTTTACAGCGAGGATTTAAGGATCTTTGCTTGGTCCTTCGGTTCGTACGTACCAAGATACGTCCACCATCGTGCGAAGCACGATCGATCGCATCATTTTCACTTGCATTTTGGCTTTTAGCTATTTTAACGCGTAATCAGATACCGTACTGCTTTTATCGTGACTTTATAGATCAGTAACTTGTTTTCTACACTTAGTTGCGAAGGATGGTTGGTTAACCGGTACATGTCGCGTCATTCCTTACATTATGTTTGTTTTTTTCCTGAAATTCTTACATTATGTTGCATCTTGCTGCGTATGCGCTGTTTGCAAGTTGCTTTTCGACCCAGGTATTTCGCTATTTCTATTTGCGGTGTTCCATTGTTTCGAGGTGCGACTTTTGGAGCGTCTTCTTCGCGGATGGTGAAAGTAACGCGATTAAGTTCGTTGCAGTTGAAACCCTAAGTCTTGAGCACGATTCGTCGTTATTTCGTTCTTTTTTTTTTTTTTCAATTTTCAACGGGTTTCGATAAAGCAGGATAAGAAACAGATTTCTTTTTTATCACGCGTTGATCAACTCGTACGCATGCACAGAGCGACAGAGAGGAGAAACTCTACGACACATATACGGCTAATGGATTGTACTTGCAAAAATTGCAAAATACACCGCTAAAACCGTATGAATTTCTTACGTCACTGTACGACCGTCCGATTTGTAATGCAGATTCGACAAGAAGAATACGATCATTGTATGCGTTAGCGATGAACCTCGGCCGAGACAATTAGGACAAAATTCAATTAGTTCTGATCAATCGCCGCTCCCGTTCTACATATTTCATCACTCTTTCTTCGTTTGGCCGGAAACCCTACTATTTTTATTCGCCGCTCTAACAGAACGAACATGGAAATGTCATAAACGATCGATCTAAATGCATGAAATTAGCAATTCTTAACATACGCTCAAGTACTTTACCGTTTGAATCAAATAATCGTGATTTCTCAGGATCGAGGCATCAATCGCGATCAAATATGAAATTGCAATTACGAATGACCGTGCTTCCGTGCATTATGCTCGAACTTAATCATCTTTCATTATCAGAGATTTTCACCGCGGTAATTCTTCCAGCCTGAAAATGCACGACAAATGTCTTCCACGTACACGATGTGTTATCGTGAAAAAGTACTTATCCACCTGACCCCGTCGTAGCAACGAAAACACGGCAAGAGGCAAAAAAAAAGAGAGAAAAAAAAAGTAAAGAATCCGAAACATCAAAGTTTTCCACGAAAAGTCATAAAAATCGAATTTTACGAGCAGAAGTACAAAGCAAAGATCGACGTTCATCCGCTGCACTTTACATAGGAGATCTTCCAAGAAGCGTAATATTCTTCTTCTCTTCTCTTTCATTCGGAGGTGTTGCTTACGATCAACGCGTCTGTGGAAATTTCTGGTAAATCGGATGACGTTGCGACACGACACTAACAGCAACTTCCATTGTTACATATTGTACGTGATACGAGGATGAGAATAAAGGAATTATAAATAAGAATAGTCATATGTAACAAGCGTATATAGCAAGAACTGGACCGATTAGAGCGAATTAATCTATCAGGTATGGATGTTTTAAATTTTCTTTCTACGACTATTTGATCGAATTAGTTTCAAGACCAACGGATCGTCGTGAGTTTTGAGAAACGTCTAGACCTTCTACATGGCCGATTTCACACGGAGATACGCGTATCGTTGAGATGGCGCGAAAAGTCAGTTAATTTATCACGACGATCGCAACGATCCAATCTCACTCACGACCGTGATCGTGATATTTCCACCCTTGTGATCTCGCTCGATGCGATCTTTTAGCCTGTTGATTTTCATCGAATTATTTCTTATAAAACGCTTCGACATAGCTCGCATACGAATATCTGCTTACGCTTGATTTCAATTTTGAAATAACGTTACGTTTTCTTCGTACAAGGTAGATTTACTACGCTCGACGTCGAAGTGGAAAAATAATTCGATTTTCTTTTCTTTGCCTCGTATCGGTATCTCGCTATCCCAGTGAAATATCCACTTCTTACGCCTCTGCGTTTCAAAATCGTAAATATTCATATGACATGGTTAATATAAAATATACAGGTGGTGCAACGCGTGCAAAGAACAGTTACGCTCTCCTCTGATCAGAAGCGATCACGAGAAGTCACCGTGAAAAGTCACCGTGGTCGAACGAACGCGATCGAGTCACTTGTGATTCTAGCAAGTGCCAATTCACGCCATCTCTAAACGCGATTACACGTACCGTCGCTGAACGTCGTCATTTGTATGAATGTTCGTCTGTCGCGACGCCTTCGGACGAAAAGTATCGTCGCCAAGATACGGCAAACGAGTATCGCGATACTGCGTCCCGCGAGTATCGTCGCGTGAACATCACATTTGCTTCGCGTACGTACGTTCGTTATATTCAAGTTAAGCAAAAGCCGAAGCCTTCTACTAGGATAGAAACCGATAAAAATTAGTTTCTTTCGTCGAGTCAATATCTATTTGCGAAAATGTTTGATTTCGCGTCCGCTGTTTGCTAGTTTCGCCGACATTCATTAACACCTCTGTTCGAATGCCAAACTTCATCGCGTTGTATTCGCGTTTTATCTGCGGATCTCTTGTCGTTTCGTTACATCCGCTGATTTACAACCGCGTTCCTGTCCTTACCGAGAACTTGCTTCGTATTCTATCATCAATTTGCACTTTGCGCTAATAGGTTTGCTCGGCTAGATCATGTATAATACATGGTTGTTTGATCTTGAGAATAAAATTTGTGCATATATGCTTAGAAGGAACGTTAGCGAGCGTAAATGGTCGTCTCGGCCGAAACTTACGTACTTATCATGTGGTTTTCCAAAGAGAAATATTTGACGTGTATCTCTGTCTCTTTTTCTGCTTCTTTTGCTTTATTCTTTGCGTGCTCGTATCTACGTTGAAGGGGTGAAAACAGTGGCCAACGATCAGAGGGGAAACGTATTCCACGAAACACCTAGGAAACTATTTTTATATTCGTTGTCAGAGTTTCGTGCTTTATGTTTTGTGTTGGAATTTGTACGTTTTCGAAGTTTACACGCAGCCAGAATATAAATAGCAAAGCACAGAGAATACGTAATACAGGAGGTGCGCTCTAAGATGAAGTTTAAGTTGTAGATTTTAAGTTTAAAGGTAAGTACGCGCGATGTTGAGAAGCTTGGTGGTTTGAGAGACCATAACAGCGAACCAATGAGAAGTGTAACTGAAAGTGCGCGCTAACTCGGAGCAGGGGGACTATGAACAAATAAACGATAAATAATTAACAATATCTGGGAAACTATTAGGTTTAGAAAGACAGCTGAAACGTATACGCCGTTTGTCTTTAACCGGGTAAATTGAATTATTTCGTTTAAAAAGTATAATGAAAATTAGCGCGCTTTGTTGCAAAAGATCTGACAAAGATTAGCATGTTGCTGCAAAATGTTTATCCGCTTTTCATCGCTATCGTCGTCACGTTGATAAACGCTTGGAACGAATCTGAAAATCTGCATACGAAAACTATCAGATATCGAGCACAAGTGTCTACACATTACGCAGAGATCACAATAGATCGAGAAATAAATCGGAATAACATTTAAACAGCCAGTATCGTCGTATTTAATGCTCGTTAGATGCCTAAAATAGACTGCTCGTACAGTATGCCAATCTTTTATCTGCATATTTCCTTCAAAGAAATACCTGTACGTAACTTCTTTATATATATATATATTTTCAGATTAGTTTGCAATGCTAGATACCGATACAATCGCAATACAATCCCTATCGTTAGCTTCAAAATGTTTCGTGTAAGGCGTAGAATACTTTCTACGGCGAGTGAACAAACACCCTTCGCGAGACAGTGTATCCAGTTCGTTAAGCATCGTTTCAAATTCCACTCCTAGAGACTGGTCGATCTATGGATTTTTAAAATTCCCGTCCTCTGATTTGAAATAGTTCGACGGTGTACACATGATCGATCGAGATACAGTGTACGCCACACGCTGTACGTACGAATGAAGCATATCGAAATCCGTCGTCGGACTGAATCATTTTTATCGTGTTACGCAATTAAACAGTCAATTAACGTCGATGAGTCAACATCGCATTGATTAGATAAGAGTGATACGACCAATTTGACCGTGATTAGTTTGGCGATTCTTCCGCGGCCGCTACACATAGATCCGATTCGGGTTTAGAACGAGAACGGTATCAATGTCGTGGCCAATGACCCTCGTCAGTGAGAAGGAGGGAGTAAAAGAGAGAGGCCGACGCGGCGCGGCGCGGTGCGGCGGCCAGACGTAGAGCTTCCTCGTTGCACGATGAAATTTCCTCTTTAACTAGCGATTAAACGATTCGAACCTCCGGTTGCGGCTTTAATTCGTGCGGATTCTTCTTATTCGGCTAAGTGCGGCGAGCTTGTTCTATTTTAGGCTACGATCGCACGAGCATTGACACAAAGAATGTTGGCGCGTTATTGACGGGACGCTTTTCGCCAACAACTAGCAACACTTTTACAAAGAGTAAATTCGTTCGTGTTTCATATTTTTAGAAAAGCGAATAGAGCACTAGATGTTACGATCGTTAGTACGATTCTTGTAATGCGTAAGAAGCCGCTGTTTACTGATAACTATCGATTTACAAGTTATAAACACGAACAATCTTTGCCCGTGTTTCCTTTCGTCAATTTTCATCTCTGCTCGATACGTTTCAATCTTCTATTTATCAAGACGAAGAGAGATAAACAATCAAATGGCGAAGTTGGGGATCTTATGATAAACGTCTTTATAGAGCCGACCGATTTTTATTCCACAAGAGGTCAACATGTAACTGAGCTTCTGATTAGTCAAACGAATTATTATCCATGAAGTTAAGTAACTCGACCAAGAATCGTTTCTATTGCGAGTCCCTCGATTATTGTGCGCGTGCTGCGCGCACGTGTATGTATGTGTGCGTACTTACATCTGTGGATTCTCTTTTCACAAGAATTAAATATGTTTTGCCATGTGATCGTATGTATCGCGTAGAAGACCAATTGGAATCGTCCGCGGATAACGTAATTTTTAGTTAGGATGCCGACTGATACGGTCCGTCATTAAAGTGTTAAGTCTCCTTTATACTAATCTAGTTACTTGAATTCTTAGTCGCTGATTATTAAACAGCTTGACCTCAAGTATGTGTTCATAGAAGTCAAGTTACTTGACTCGGCGTAATCTAACCGCAAGTGGGTATCCGATGAGAAATGAATTTCTAACATGGCGTATGGCTAAAATTGACTTAATTTGAGGAATCAATGCCAAGAAACACGAATGTATAAATAGCACGTTACGTTGTCTAATAACTATAACTATTGTTTCTGTTCGAGTCGAGGAATAGAACTTCAATTTTACTTGCGAGAATTTCGAGAGAATTTCTCTGCCATTTAGCACGCAGATCTTATCGGCTTTCGTACTGGCAATTTAATGATCGAGACGTCGAGACGGTCGCAGGAGAGCTCAAAATGTGTTTCAATTACCCTCGAAACCTTCCAGTTAAGGTCATTGTCAGTCTAGCTTTGATCTTTATTAATTGGCGTTTAACCATACCTCTCTCTCTCTCTCTCTCTACCTCATGTGGGTAGTGTCCATGGGCTCAGCAACAAAGTCGACGAAGAGGGTAATCACTGTGAGAAAAAGAGCGACGTGATAGAGTATAAAGGCAAAAGAGTATTAAGACACTTCGTCGCGCGGGTTCTTAACCACTGGAACCGCACTTTTCAGAAAAATGTAATTAACCGATTCGTGTCGCGTGTCTCGTCGGTACAAAGAACACGAATCTATAATAACACGATGAAAATCCTATTTAGAAAACGGCAGAGGCTGTCTAGGTCCCAACAATAATATTGAATTTCATAAACCTTAAACTTAATTTTCTCAGTTTACAAACAAGAGGAGGTAGAACAGTTAAGAGCTAGAGCGACGATTTGCTCGTTATCAAAGTTGGACATCGTTCGAATTGTTTCGTACAAACGTTCATCCAAGATAATTATCCGAATAAATGTTCACGTTGACTGAACGTTTTATCCGTGACTCGTGACAGGCTATTTTCTATTTTCATTCGAATAATGATCGCAGAATCATTCGGATAACAATACGAATAATTATTCGTTTATTTCCACAATCGATTCTGTGCAAGTTTATACGGACGTTAATACGATTTTGGCCTATTATTTTACTTCACCGAGGAATAACAAAATCTGCAATCCGAAGTTTGGAAAAAGTTACTTATAAAATCCGATATTGCAACAACTCGACAGTGAAGCGTGAAAATATAATATTGTATGACTAATACCTTGTCTATCCTCGATGTTACATATAAATATTTATACAGGTGTAAATATTATATATACATTACAACATATAATTTATTCGAAGAAATTCTTACGCAAGTAATTTTCTGTTTGAAGTATATATATATATATATATATACTTGTTGAGACAAATACTTGTCCCATTGGACATTTATGCGTTATTTACTCGCTATTTACTAACTATTTAGTCATTAGAGAAGAATAAAACTCTTCCGAGTACCCATCGCTCATTACTAAACTACGCATATTTAAATTCATTTATGCAAATTTATTCAAATATTTGTGCAAGTGACGAAGATAAATAAAGATATTGAATTTAGACAAAACGTTCCTAATCGATTAAATTTTGGAATGAAACTTTGGATGTTTTATATGTTTTTGCATATCAGATTAGACAAGTTCTAACAAATTTTACTTTGTACGCGATAGTATCTTATAATACGTTATAAGACACGTTAGCGAGTTTAGTGTGTATTAGTGTGTATCAAAATTCGCAGGATTCAATTTTCTCTTCGTATATTTACACTTTCAACAGCTTTTTTCACAACGACTTTTATGTCATTCGCATAGCCATAAATATAAGATTTAAAATTCAACGATGTAAATTAATTGAAAAGAAATTCATCGATTACGGCTACTTTAACATCTTTCTTTCACAACAACTTCTTCTCACGAAGAAATTATGCTCTCGACTGTGGGAATGGATGAAAGTTACGAGACAACTAAATCTGATGCGAACAAGGTGAATGTGGCAGTAAATTATAATTCGGTTCAATGATTCTGACTAGAAACGGCGCTTTTATGCAGATGACTTTGCTAAACTTCCAATTCTTTTACGCGCGGCATGATGATTTTTTCTGCCGTGTTTATACCTGAAAAGCCGATATTTACACGAATCTCCGCTAATATTAAATGTTAGAAGAAAACAGTAAAACAAACACTCTTATATAACCGTATGATACGAATAAAATTATTTCAAAGATCGCCTCTGGAATCTTTCTGAAAATTTCACCACGCCTCTGGTCATTCACACGTGACTAAATCGCGAGTGTCAATCCACTTGTGGGAAATTTAAACCTGCAAGTCGTTCGTTTTCGTTGTTCCATGTTAAAACAAAACGCGTACTGCTTCCCGTTATACGTATCAGAAAAGAAACTTTTTCTTTGATTCTAATCTATCTGTTAGTTCTAGTACATCGTAGAAAGTCCTACGAAATTTGTCAAACGATCGAACAACGACGAAAATGGAACGTTATTATCGTCCGTTATCATTGCAAAGAAGAAAGAAAAGAAAGAAGCAACGACAAACGTATCCACGATATAAGATCGAATACGAAAATCAAGATACCGCTAGGTAAAATTACAGAACCATGTCGAGCCACAGGATGCATCACAACGACTCCACAGCCTTACTTCATGCACGAATGTGTACGTACGAATGTACTCCATAGGATAAAATGATAAAAACTCACCAAACTGATTCGAAAGATCGACAAATTCGAAAAGAACGAAAGACAGAAACGTTGACTCGAATGATGGAACACGAATCTCTAATAATCCCGTACAGCGACCAATGGTCGACGTGAGCTGCAACGCGTGTCGAGGATTACTAAGGGACCGAAATGTGGGCCAGCTACTTTAAAGACGAGTCAACTAACGAAAGGTGAACTGAGCCTACCTGGGACCAATCAGAGTAGCTCGTACCTGACTCTGTTTGAGTCAGTGAAAGACAACTTCTCCCCACTTATCTACTCTCTATTAATGCATCTATACAATACGTTACACGCGATGCACACACACACACACACACACACATGCGCGCGCGCAAAGACGCGAATATTGGAATTAGGAATCACTTTTCACGGTCCTCGCTCAATGTCAAGAATTCGCTCCCACGTAATATCATCGTTGACCCTTACGGAATATTGCTTTTGTGCAGAATGTAGATAGGACTGGATCTTTGCATAAATATGTATATCGTTAGCTTCGTAAGCTAGCCTTTAGCCGTGGAATTAATATCTCTGACCGTTTCTCGAAGGATTATCTTGTTTGAGCGATTGAAGAAATATTTTTAAAGGCAAGAAGGGAGGGTTTCGATCGGAAATTTTGTTCATTGATAAAACGAGGACTCAATGGCAAAGATAAGTCAATGTCAGTGTAGTCCTTGCAATGGTAAATGCGATATAATTCGTTTGTAACCGAAATTAAATTATACACGAAAAAGATATGAAACCTCTTGACAAGCAGATTATTAGCGGAATTACGAGTTAACTCGTCTTCTATGGTTAAGCGCGCAACTATTTTTCTACTTTCTATCGCTGCTGTATGCGAAGACTACGGATGAAGAATACGATATGTTACGTTTTACTAGTTTTTTTTTTTTTTTTTTTTTTTTTTTTTTTTTTTTTTTTTTTTTTTTTTTTTTTTTTACACAGTCTTAAAATTCAATGGAACATCGATCGATCTGATATTATCAAAATTTATTCGCTCTCGAAATATACGTTCTTCCTTCTTCTTCAAAATTTTCGAAATATCGTTTGTCGTTATATCATTGTTATTAACTTGCGTCATTGACTTCGATAAAACATCGTTCATTTATCAGTTGTCTTGAAAAGACACGTATATATTCGAACTTAACGAGCTGTTTTCGTTTAATCACAGATTGATAATAAAAGCAACAAAAAAATCATACATACATATTCATCGTGTTTTTCTCGTGTGATCTTCGCACGGATCATTGGCAATTCTTACAACGAAGGAAAGTAAATTTCAACGGCACGCGGATTAAACTCTCGTGCCGGAATAAATGGGTGTATAGACGGGACAGAGGTCAGTAAAAACTAGCATCTGAAATAATTCGTTATCTATCGAAAATCTTTACAAAAAAGAACGAAGTGAAATCTATTGCATCTAAGGAGCCTGGTCAGACGACTACACTTCCGTTTTTTTAAATACTTTATTTTTTTAAGATATTAAGGTGACTGAGTTTTTTAATAGCCACCGTATGTTTTTTTATAACATCGATCGAAGCAGTTGAACATTCTCTATATAAAAAAAAGCATTAACCTATTTATACCGGAAAGCCATTAGTTTTAATTTTAATCTGTCCAGTCCAATTAATTCAAATTGAAATTGAATTACACCACGCACGATGTTGCGTGTTTGGCTTTCGATAATAATAATCGTCTTGATAACTCGGTAATCCTACTAAGCTAACGTACGATGTAATACCGAAATCAGACCAGACCACATTGAGAAATAAGGAATAGAAGAGTAATAATAACGATGAATTCGGTAGAGTTCGTGACGCGTATGCTAATGTTGACCGAAGCGTTATCGAAGCATCACCCAAGCGTAGATCTCAATTTGACTGCACGTTTATTAATTCGACGCTTAATTCGTCACGCCTATGCTAATTAATTACTTGAAGTATCAAAACATAGGCTACGACTTGACTAAATGTTCGCTAATTTGATGGTAGTCGTTTAATTACGCGCTACCGTGCATAACATCGATACGTACATTTAAAATCAACAAACACAGCGGCTTTCTATAGAAGTAATTTTCATCTACGCCCGTCCCTTGATCTCACGCGGTAGATAATTCCACCATCTACGAGGATTTTTTACGCGCGACCTCATTTTAACGCGATCAGAAGATATACGGCATAAATATTAATAATGAAACTGAAGTTGAACTTCCGAATATCTCGAGCGACGAGGATAGTAAATTATTAAACGCGAATTAAAAAGAAAAGGTTGATCGTTTTTTGGATTGCACTGGCGACACGGGCAACGAATAAAGTTTATTTTCGTTTTTCTGAATTTCCATTATTATCATTGTTCTTTCTCTTTTCTCCCTTTTTTTTTTTTTTTACGAAATAGATATTTTTAGAACAGAACTATCAAACGCCCAAAAGGAGGCGTACACATACTGTTGGTCGGCTTCAAAGAAGCATTCGACTCTCTGGAGGAAATTACACGTGACAGAGTATAGTAAGAACACAAATCAGTTGTACTGAAACGCAAATACTCGAACAAAATTCGATAATAACGAACGCACACGAAGAGAGAAAAATAAGGAGGGTTACTAGCGCAGACAGTCCGAGTCCAATTCTCTTCTCATCAACCATCTACGATATTATGGAATATTTCAAACATAAGGAAACATAAGAAGATAGAGAAAAAATGAAGCTACTCTTATTCGCAGATGATATGGTAATAACGAACAATTCAATAGGAATACAAGAAAAGGTAAACACATTAGCCGACTACTGTGCAGAAATATTTGTACAACTTATACCGGCTATTTTCTCTACTATTTTTTCTTCGTACTGGCAGATCCTATTTTTGCAGATTTTCTTCTCTGAGAATGAACGCGTGAAACGAATAATCCGCGTGTATCCAGGGACGTATATTTGCAGGTATCGCTTTCTTATTTGGATTCATTCATATTAACTATCAATTTCCATCGACGTATACTAACCGTATATGATTGATCGAGATAAGTACAGAGGCAAAAATTGTGTCAAAGGGTTTCGTTCGTAGTATATTTTATATACATTTGCGATAATCTGGAAGTGCCGAAATATTATCATGCACGGTAGTGTGTGGTCGACACCGGTCAAAAGAAATTGCGAACACTTCGTATTCAGACAAAGTTTACGTTCTTACAAAATTGTGCAATCGATACATATAGGGCGGGTTGCATGTTGAAATTGTTTTGTAACGTCTGCCATTGTGCTCGATACCTTGATCCCTTTTCACCCCGGCCATAATACGCGGTAAGTTAGTCACGAGTGAAAATATGATCGATCAAAGCAATTTGTACATTTATTGTAAATGATCGATTGCCAGTGATACACGTAAAATAAGCGAGCTTTCTGCCATAGAATGGATCGCGTACTTGGTCTCGAATCGAAAAGCAAATATCCTTGTTTCGACCAAGTAATGATTTTCTTCGTTTTCTAATTATTACTTATTTATTTTCTTTCTTTTTTTTTTGCGATAAGATTACATAAATTCTGCTCAAAATGTCGTCTATATTATCATATGAAACTAATAGAAACCTAACCACGCATGAAACGAGCGATATACAAACTCTTTCTTCCTACGACGTTCGTTTTTTGTTACGATACGGTTATTGTTTATTAATTGTAAATAAAAAAAATTTCTACTAAGAAATTAACACTAAATTACGCGCAGCTGATTTCCCATGAAAATGTCTTGTATCATAAAGTTATACATAATTCAGTTGCTTAGGTAAAACTGACAAAGTGGCAACATATTCGAACGATATGCTATTATTAACATTGTTAAAGAAAACTGTCAATATGATCGTTGCTGCTAACTCAATGGCACGTTCTCATCTGCCAATGATTCTACCATCTATTATGTACATAATACGAAAAACTGAGAATTACAATAGCGTAGGTCAGTCCATTGTCACTTCTCATAAAATAATGTTCTGTCCCCCTTTATTATCGCAGGAAGCCTATTTTACTTCCCCCAAGCGGTATTTAATTTCACGTTGTATTTTACATTCACCGCGATAGAGATTACTGATAGTATTAAATTCAATTAACATTTACAACAATTAAGTAATCTAACTTTAAACAGTAATGGCCCCGACCGACTTATATTCAGAGTTCATTTCATGGGAAATAGCCAGAAATAGTCCCAATTCGATGATCTCGACAACTATCAGAAATACAAAAGATTGATTTCTCCTTCGCATAAGAGTGCTCACAACCACGTTATAGTCGTTTGTTTTTCGCGACGATCAATTGCACGGTCCTACAGTTAAATTTATTGTTCGTCTATTAGAAGCTCGCGTGAATAAATAATAGGATATTTACAGCGAAGTCATACAGTTGTATTATAGTTATGCGTTTATAGCACGGTTAAATAATATTACGAAACATACAATATCGAAAGTTAGCAAGTGTTCGCTGACTTATGAGCGGCACTGCACGCCGTTTACCACATTTTCACATTGACAACTTTGCAAGTTTGATTTTATACTAATCACAGCTGCCATTCTGGCACTTTTACCACTTGCATTTATATATATATATGTATAAATGTATGAATGTGCTTCTGGTCATATCCATTTTACGTCAACACTTGCGAGAATATTATTTCCCCATGCAACTAGATTTCTTTTTTAGCACCGCTTTTTGTGCGTTTCGTTTTTTTTTTTTTCTTATCGTTAGAACTCGATATCGCTTAGTAACTTGCGGTTTAAGATTTAAAAATACAAAATATCAGTCAGTCTATGAAGAAACGTCTCTGTTACGCGCAAACGTCCTGGCACGTTTTATTACATACGAAACTTCAGATTCCAAGATTTCGTGTTCAGGATTTATATTTTTATCTCTTTCCTCGATCACTTTATTTCACTGGCAAGTACTTGTCAGCCTATCGGTAAATAATCATCTTTGCCGCTACGTCTCTTGGTGCCTAGCGTCTCGAACAATCTCCACTACATTTCTTTTCCTTTCTCTTTCTTTTTTTTTTCTTTTCTTTTTTTTTTTTTTTTCTTCGAACGATTTGACTAACCCGGACAAGACTTCAAGTATAAAGTAACGTTACTTTCGACCTCGTTTTCTATCGTTTCTTTAAATTCGATTGAAATATATTTATCCGTATAATTGTGCACCCAACTAAACAGAATTAATTTTGGCAAAGATATCTGTACGTGTTTCCATAATCGTGAAAAGAGAAAATCTACAATCCGTCATTTTGCCAGGTTTTCCCTTTCACTTATTTTTCCACGCGCTTTTTATTTTATACGTTGCACGATATTCATCCAACGACCGACGCATTAAAATTGCGAGAGTTACATATGTCCATTTTACAATAAGGACCGAAAATCTCATTCCGAAATTACAAAAGCTACACGTACCTATTCCAGCTTTTATTCAGCCTCTGCCCAAAACCGTGGTACAGTGTCGTACACAACTATGAGAGTGTTGTCGTTTCAATCGTCGCAGCTGTTCGATCATTTGTAATTTAAACGATCGTATTAAAAAAAAAAAAATGATAAACGAGCCAAGAAGCGTACGAAATCCAGGGAGGGGGGGGGGTGAATTAAAGGCAAATTACAGGTTTCGTTCTAGAACACGATAGTTCATTTGAAACCTGTTTCCTTAAGAATAAAGTAAACCTCGGAATGGAAACCTGCCCTAAACACAGGTGCAATGAACCCCGCATTTAATCTTCGCCTTTTAATTTCCTCGCTTTCTATATTTCTCCGAAAAGTTCGTTGACCTACTTCAAAATACAAAATCGTCAACGCGATATCTCTTTTCAAATCCTTTTACTTTCATCGAAGGTATGCGTAACGCGCGTAAAAGTTGAAACGGAGGAGCAGAAATATTTTTGAGAATTCTTCAGAAGACGCATTAATCACACTTTTGTGCCGATTAAATTAAAAGACGATCGACTTTGCGTATACGCGACGGCGGCCGACAACAAATAGCAGAGTCACAATCACGTGTACGAAACGTGTACGTAACGTTGGCCAACATCGAGGGGTTAAGTTTGGAAATTGTAAAATGAAGGCTCCGTTGTGCGTTATAGTATTTAATGCGCGAAACGAGTTTCTACCGGAGTTCTATTGCTTTGGTTATTCTCATAGCGACACAAATTTTATACATAGACGAAGATTTCGTGGAGATTCTATGATATTAGGTTTCTTTCGTTTTATAAGGAAACAATAGACGCACGGCATTTTCCGTTTCCTGTTATTTTACTGAATCACGCATGATTCCGTTTGTTCCGTTTCTATTATTATATAAAATAATACGAAAGAAAAAATGTCGCGCATCCGTTGTTTCCTTTTAGAAGGAAACTTTCAGGACAGCCTAATAAAAGTCTTTTCGTTCGTCGAAACACGAGCGAGGTCGAGGAGCGCCAACGAAGTTAAAAAAATGGATAAATTCGTGATTTCGTTTCCACACGTTCACCGATCCAATGGTATATGGTATATGCGTACGTTTCGTTCAAAAACAAGTGAAATTACATCTGAAACAGACCAAATTCCGCAGGATGTTATGAAAGACCAATCAACGTTCCTAGCGCATATGTTCCACTCCTATGTGCCACAAAAATTTTTCTAGTAAAAGTTTACGCACACGAATATGCCTGTCCGCGTACCAGTCGTAATTTTTCCTTTCTATTTCGACCTGTGCGGTGTTCCGCGGTATTCAGCTCAAGGTACAATATACAACGCATGAACGTAAAAATTGTTCCGATGAGATTAATCGGCTGTTACAGCGATCACGTCTCGGTAATATCTCGGCGATTTTTCGGCGATTCTAGAGCGCAGGAAAAATATAAATAAAGCACATACACGATGAGATCAACTTTTCCTTTGAACAACACGCGCGTGACAATTCAAAATACCATTTTTGAGCAAAATTGTTCGCATAGTTAGTGAACTGCGTATACGTAACTGCATATTTACGGGATTTTACGTCTCTATGATCGATTATAAAAATGGAACCTAAGTAGAGATATTTGCTTTGAAAGCTGAAAATTGAACGTTTCACTTTTGCCACTTTATATATTTTTCTATACTGTCTGTCTACATTCTGTACGATTTCACGCTTTTAGATTCGCCATAAGCGTGTCTCCCACGCAATGCATAGGTACACGCTCCGTGGAATGTAAAATCTCGTATCTTGTAAAAGCTTGGTCACCGTTAGAATCGAATTTGAAGTGGAAAAGTATGGGCAGACGAGGCATTGATATAACGTGATATTAAATGCAAATGTAACGCGCTAACTTCGAAATCGATAACTTGCCAGCGATAAGTAACGCGAGAAGGAAGAGCACGATCTAAGTACAATTATCCTATCAATAGGTTCTATTCGATTTAGAAGCATAGTTATTTAATAAATGTACGTATATCATTGGGAGACTAAAAAGTGAAATTATCAATAACGAGAAGTGCATTCGATCGTAATCATCGTTCTTTCGATCAAGTAATTTTCTAAAAATCGCCTTATCTACTCTGATCATCTGCACGTTTCGATAAATTTCATCGTCAAATATTTCAATTCGAGGGTCAACGGACGCGAGTATCATTTTCGTGAAACGTACTCCGCTTCGAAAATTTCTCCAATGAATTATCTCAATTGTTGTTTACGGTATAACATAAATTGGCAAAAACACGTTAACGTAGAATTTTACACAAAGGAATCGATTACTTGGCTGCTCGGCTTAATCTTCGTAAAAAATTGATTAATACGATCTGCCTTTTTCAAACAAGCACACACGTTGTTTATTCCTTGGTATTTTTAAACGTCGCAGAAGTGGATAATTATTTGCAATCTCGTCATTATCCAAACAAAGAACGCACGTAGCAAAAACACATTGTATTTGTAAAGCAACTTATACGTTCATTTAAATAAACATTCCTTCGACTTATAAATAAATCAAGCTCGTTCTTTCTCTTACGAGCGCAATTATCATCTGTGCATTAATCTTTCTTCCTATTTTAAATTAAAACGATAGATCGTTAATTGCTTTATTATAGAGAAATAACTATAAAAATCGTTTTTTTTTTTTTTTCAATAGTTTCATTCAACTATTATATTTAACCATGCAATTATTTTTAATTGTTTAATTTAAGTCTCTTTGCCCGTTTGCGCGTTAGAGTTTAGTCTAATTATTTGTTTTAGAGTTACTTTTTCCTTTTTTTTTTTTTACTTCATTTTCTGTTTTACTTCCTCTCGTTTGCTTCTTTTCAGAGCATCGATGTTAAGGTATAAGTGGTAAGATACGGTTCTTACAACATGGTGATAATGTTTTCGTTATAGCTTTTTCCCCACAGTTTTTGATACTTGTTGTAATAGTTAATCAGCCTAATACGTAAGAAACTTCTGCAGTGGCGCTCGAAACGCAAGAAAATTGCAAATATCGATAGAATGGTACACTTACGACCCATGGTTCCTTCCAGACTTTTGTTCACCGCGATGAGACTACACGTTGCAACAAGAACAAAATTCGGACTTGAAGATCATGCCCAAGAAGATTATGCGGTCATCGAATAACTAACTAAATTTTATTATCAATTTAAATTGATAAATAATTTCTAAACTGATCATTGAATAAATAATTTTCGAACACGGTAAAAATATTTCGCTTCTAAAAGGTCGAAACCGGGCGGCTTTTCGTTTTCGACGAAAAGCGAAAGATTTTCACAAAATGTATTCACGTGCGGATAAGGATTAATTAGATCATAATTTTATTTCGAGCAGTTGTCAGACGAAAATTTTCGTTGCGCAAACGTGGACATATCGCGGACGAACTTATAGTCTGTGTGCATCGCAAGAGAATCCGCACTTTCAAGTGTCTAAATCCAATGCAACAATCGAATCTTCAAAATTAGAGAAGCTAACGTGAATGATCTAAAAATACGCACGAATATAACGTATGGCACTGGCTAAGATTTATAAAAATATGTACACGTACATGCATATATAAATATACGAGGAAATATCTCAATACGTGTAAAGTGTCAGCGTCGCAGCGTCGCTTCATTCATCCTTACTGCGACCATCCAAATAGAAGAATAGAAATGTCAAGGATGTTTCCTTTTCGTTCAAACGGTTTCGTATTAATCGATGACGATGGTCGCTACGCAATGCCACAGTTTATCGAAAACGTCAATCAGAAGAGCTCGTTAATAAAAATGTGACGCGCGTGTTGGCTAAATTCGTGGTACGATTGAAGTGGAAAAACTGAATCTGAAAACTCCTCAAGTATACGTACGTTGGACTAATTTCTGGTCAGAGGAAGAACGATCGACGGATGGCTATTCTACGCGTGAAAAATGTGCAATCGAAAATGTGAAGTGGCACATTTTTGCACGAAGTCTCGCGTTACGGAAGATCGGATTTGAAAAGTCAATTACGCGCCTACCAACGTTTGTCTAACCTAAAGCTATCTGTTAAACTCTGTTTTCTTCGAAACGTGGAAACATCGTACTTTTTCTCTCTAAAAAAAAAAAAAAAAGGAAAAGGAAACACGCACGTGTGCCGAGGTGACGGCACGTGTCAAGGTCTCTGAAGAGCCATTAGGTTATCGATATCCACAAGCTCGAACTTGCCGACGAATTCTAAAACCTATCTTACGTACAAACACCACGAGATTGTTTTTCTCGAATTGTCGCTTGCCTTAACGTATAACCGGTTCATCGAGACGAGTCAAGAAGCGTGTGTATCAACAAAACTGTTGCGTGATATTCATGTGATCCGATGCTGCAGCGGTAGCAGTTATTTGCCGCTAAGTGTCGACGTTCAGGGACAAATTTATAGTGGACCCTTGGTCCAGCCGAATGAATATTTTTTAATCCCTCGCCTTACGATTCAGGTTGCTACAGCACGTGCCGTAACCAACGGCAGGGTCGCTCAGACGTCGAGCCATTTCACGGTCTGGCTGAGCGTCGAAATTCTGCAAATCGCACCGTTCTTTTGACGTGTAAGGGTACAACTAATTTTATGTTGCAAGATTTTTGAGAAACAATTACTACCAATCGATCATTGAACAAGAAAGATTTATTATCTTCAAGCGAATAATAAATAATTTTTCATAATTATTATATATAATGCAAAATATATTTTGATCCCACCACAGTCTACAGAAAACCAAATTTCGTCTACTTTCAGTCTTTTATCTTTATTGTTCGTTATTTGGTTTGCGTATCGATTCGTGAGAATATTTTGCCAAAATATATTATCAAATATTGTATTAAAAACGTCTAATTCTTTTTTGTCTTCGCCTAACTGGCTTAAAGTTGCCACTTTACTTTACTCAGCAACGCTTAACGTTGTTTTTGAAGAATTTTCTAATATTTTCCAAGAAAATATATCAGCAGGTCCGAGAAAAATAAAAGGAAAAAAAGTGTTTGTCGCATGTAGCCCGAGAAACGTACAAAGCTTCGCGCGCGTGTTGTTTATGTTTGGCCCGATCGACGTACCATGTCTCTGACACAATGTCCCAGATTTAGGCGTTAAGAACAAAGTTCCGGCCCTGTCCTGTCCTGTCCTGTCCTGTCCTGTCCATGCGTCAAACTCGTGAACTTATTTACATCTACCGTTTCTTTGAACCGGCTTCAAACCGTACACTGACGTACAACAGTACAAGAGGCAACTACGACTCCTACGAACAGGGAAAAGCTGCGGGACAACTTTGATCTGGCAAAAAAGCCGACAGTCGTTGATTCGACGCGTGACAGTCACGTTTCGCGAGGCAGCCTCCTCGTATTGTCTGTACGTTACATTGTAAGCACCTAAATAGCTGAAGAGTCGCGCATGTTATAATTCCGTGCGACGAATTCGAAAGTCGTAGATGTTTACGAGATGGCGATGAGGAGCTGCTAGACGTCCTTCCAATTAATTCGCAGGGAATTTGCATGCGTGGCCAATGATCCCATGTCGTGGACCGCTATGGCACGCGTGGGGCGTTAAGAACATCCTGGAAGGTCCTGGTCACGGAGTGGGAGAGGCGACGAACCTTTTGGCGAGAGGACTGAGATCATGGGTCGAACAGATCAGCGCTTATCTCGGAAAGAGATAAGTCGCTTCGAGAAATTTATTTATAACGTATGCATAGGGAGTGTATAGCGCGGGTGACATTTTCATAGTCGGTTCATTGATCACTGAAAATTGCTCCGAAGCAGCTCGTGCACGTATTGGTTTATTAGACCGTGATTGAATACAGGGGCAGATTGTAGGGAGACGGCGGCCAATCAGCCAACTTGCACCCCGTTTTATACTTTCGTCGTAACGATTCGTTCGAACAACATTTTCGAACGCCACAATATTTGTTATACACTGGCCTACCAAAGTAGTTGGACGCTTAACACAGAGAACGTTTCATACGACGAGTAACAAGTGTATGTATAAGAATATATGCAACGTGTAATTAATTGTAATTATAATTATAATTATAATTGTAATTGTAATTACAATGCATAAAATTAATTTCTTAGAAGCTGTTATTAAGAATCAAGACTCGACAAAAGTTTATGATATCGCGGCTGAAAATTCACCGCAATGTATCTCTTTTCACGCGGCACATCGATAAAGTTAGGCAATGAAGTGATTATTATTCGACATTAGATGAAAGATAGAAGAATTATTGTTTGGAACGGTTACAAACAACATTGCGATAGTATTATTATGATGATAACGTTAAAACGAGATTTCATCCATGATACTATGGTAATTAAGGGTTGAGGTAACGCACACTATCAATATGAAGGAAAAGTCGGTCAAAATCCGTAGCACGACGAATGTGTTAAAGGTAATTCTACAAGGTGCTCCATTAATGTTTTATTTAATATTCGTGACAAATTTAGATCCCTCGCGACATAAATAACTATAACTATCGACGAACATCTTAACATATCCTTCATTATGAAATAAAGCATATTCTATCAATGGTAAGACGTGGTAAGACAAACGCCTTTGAAATATCAACTTAAAAAGTTCATCCCAAGTATTCAACACGATGATTGACGCAAAATTTCAATGTGTTTTCGCAAGGTGTATGAAATTCCAAATTAATCGCGTCACGTTAGGAATTTCGTGCGTTAAGAATAAATTATGATGAGGATCCTTCTCGTTTTTCACTTTTATCCAAGGTGAAACTTACGCGTTTCAATACCATAGAAATTTAAATGGATGATATCTGATTGAGAGTGGCACGAGCAAGACACATCTAGTATGTTAATGTAATTCCATGTGGAATTACCATCGAAGATGTGTTTTCATAACATTCAAAAGAGATGTTTTCTCTTATTTTTCTTTAAGTCTCCTTCGCTGTTACGATGAAAACGAATACTAATCGATAATTTTACGTTACGATTACCACGATTGTCCAAATTACCGTAACATTTGCAACACAATTCAAATGAAAGTGTGAAGCATGCACTGAAAGTATCACAATGCATTTGAGCAATTTATCGTAGGTACCTATTACACAAAATTATGTATAAAATATCGATCAATATTGAATCTGTACCAATGCATGCTAATAAACTATGAAACACGGGCAATCGTGTGTTTCAACGTACGAAACATTTGATTCTTTTATCTTCGTCTTATATTCATCTTTACGCATCGTTATGCAACTAAGAACTTTCAGTTTCACGTCTGATGTTTTTAGTTCCGATCTTTTGATACAACCTTTTAGGATTCACGGTCGTAAGAACTGTTCGTTACCGTACGCGTACAATATACGTTTATCGTAACCAAGAAAATCATAATACCGCGATAACCAAAGATCCTACAACCGACTTTGTATATTTATAATCGGAATTCCAATAATATCGGAATCTAACATATCAGATAGGAAATCGTCGTCCCTTTTTATTCGTACAGATGATTATTACTTTGGTTTAAATGATTATAAATGAAAAAAGAAAAAAAAAGGAAGACAGCAATTGACAATCCGAAGCTGCGTACAAGACAGTGCGAGGCAGACTCGCGAGGCTACCTCGCGACGTGTATGCATACCTGTCTCAGGGCGAGCCAACGATTGTTGGTTCTTCGCGAAATTAAAGTCGCAGTCTTTCACTCGCTTCGTTTAGACGCATATCGAAGAGTTTTGTCGAAAGCGTAATTGCGGTTTACGCTGCATCACTTGCTCGCCTCGCGTACTACGTGACTGTGACGGCACGAGGCAACAACTCGAGCGAAGCCATTGTCGGATGAGGCTGCCTCGCGGGTCTGCCTAACACTCTCCGCACATAGCTTAATAGCACAGTTCCAGCTACAGGTATATAGTTCGTTACAGCATCTTCGTTCAGTGGAACTATTAGACCGCCGACTGGAACTATTAGATTGTTAATTCTCGGTCGAGTTACCAAATAGTTGGCATCTCGTCGATTTCGATACCCTTGAAATAGGTTGTCAAGGACAGTCATCCTAAACAACTTTCTCCGATGTATACGCAGGGCAATTGGTTTTAATTTTCCAGTTATATACAAAGACACGCCATAATGGCGTTATAAAGGACGACAGATGTTCCAGTTACTGAATTCCAAATGAAAAGGAATAGGTTGGGCTAGGCGATTAAAGTGGTAACGACCTGCGTACAGGCGATATATGTAAGGATAGTCACGGATAAATTTATTGAGATGCATTCACTGAAAGTATATCTGGTTACCATAAAATGTACTTACCGACTGCGCAGCAGAACAGTAGCACACGTATGATACCAGACATACTTTTCCTTACAACTCGGAAATCGAAAGTAACCACCCTGTATGTGTATAGAAAGAAGATATTCAGTGTTGTCACTTTGACGGAATATTTCAAGAGCATCGAAACGAAGTGATAACTATTCCATGACTTCACTCTTCTTATTAATGTCTTGTTAATAAGATATATATTATTTGGCAACAAGAAAGTTCCTAGACCTTTTTCGTGAATGAAAAAACAACGCTACGTCGCTAATAATACGTCATTAGTCCGGAGACGTTTCGCAAAATTACGATTCGGTCGCGCAATCGTGATTAATGATCGCCATATAAAACGAGAAGGACAAATTAATATGAATTGACAAAACGAACGAGCAAACAAACTTTCCAATGACGCTGTTCCGCAATCTCGGAATCTTTCAAGGAGAGCTAGAATGTGAACATCTCGTTAGTGGCACGCTGTTTTATCGATATAGTTAACACCTTTATATCGGTTAACAGTAACACTGTACCGCTTACAAATACGAAATATAGAATAAGAAGGGTTATTTAGATCGGTAAGGCAGCTTCTTTATCGAGATATTTGCTGGAAATTTAGCAAATTTAGTGAAAAGTCAACACACAATACGAAGAGCGGTTTTAAACATTCAGAGGCTCGGAAAAGTATGCGTTGAATGTGTATCATAGAAAATCCATATCATGTATATCCATATTATGTATGTTATACAGATAAAACATTTGGAGATTTCATCGGCATTGCAATGAGATAAGACGATCGTGATTATATCGTTGGAATTTGAAACCGATCCTTTTTACGAGATATTTTAGAATTACAAGATATATGTTCTAAACATGTATTTAGTAGAAAATTAGTACACGTACAACATGAACAGACTCAAACATAGATCTTCAAAATATGAGTACCAAAGATGGTCCCACCGAATACTAAGGTTCATTAAACACAATGAATAATTAGCTTTTTAAATTAAACGCGATCTCTGCGAAATCTATACTGCATACGTATTTTGTCATCTTTCTGGGTAATTTCGCACTTGTTTCGAACTTTACCGGTGCCAACGAAATTTTAAAATGCTTCGTATAACACACCTGATATATTCATAAAAGGATGAACGGAACACCCTGTATAAAATGTCGTACGTTTAACGAGAAACAGTATCCCCATCGCTCTGATTCCCTTACAGGTTGAAATCTCTTAAATTATACGCAGGTTAATAAGGTGGTTGTTTCGAAAGTGAGTACAACTCAATTCTCGAGTATTTCGCATAATCGGCGACACCGAGAGTTAGAAAGGAAAAGCTAAGGTTCTTGCGAGCCATTCAATCAATGTCCACATACGCAAATACGTAAGAGCTGCGGCGCAAAAATCGAGTACCAGCTGGCAATATTTGCTCGCGCTCATTTTCTTCGAAGCCATCGTGACGATCTAAATTCCTAATTAACGCGATGATTTTGTCGCTTCGGTATGCGCACAATGATACGTATATACAGGCAGTTTATGTACAGGCGTATCTTTACACAATAGCAAACGTGCGTTTGTGCAATTAGAACTATTAGAAAATGTAAAAAATCCATCTGAATGCGTAAACTGGAAAAACACTACAGGAAGTAATGTTTTATGTATGCATATAAAATATATATACATAGATATATCAATATTGCTCTTCTTAGTTAACACGATGACTGCTACGTAATTTTATATATTTTTCCTGGCAATCGCAATAGACTGAAATGTGCTGCATCACAACGTTTCATTCTTGAAAAATATTTATCTTATTTTAATCATTCTGAATAGTTTAGTACTCGCGTTTACCGATGACTACTGTGACTGTCAACCTATTAACATATCCTATCTTGCGTTCTTTTTTTATTTTTCAAGATACGTTGGAATATTTTAAGTTTGGTTAATCTTGTAACTTTCTTAATTAGCCCGTATTTCTTATCGTTCAAGAGCAATTATACTATACGCTGTGTTACGAGATAATAACTAAATATTTTGAACTGAATGAAGAATAACAATCACGGTGCCAAGAAAATGAACTTTAGCTTTCTTTCATTCTGAAATGATAAATACATTTTAATTAATTCGGACAAAACAGATCTTTGGTATATTTAGTACAACGTAGTATATATAACTAATTGTATATAACTGTCGACAAAGAAGAGGATAAAATTTGTTTGGCAGATGAAGGAAAACCAAGAAATGTCGAATTTCTAGAACCATAGGAACATAATCGGTGCATTATCAATGCCTCGTGTAAGTAAAACGCAAATCAAACAATCCAACCAAGGAAAGTTTTAATACAACTTCGTCTCGCGCATTGGATGCTCAGACAACCCATAAAACATTTGCATATTGTCCAGTTCCTTCTTCGATATCGATTCCTCGGTATCGATGCGCTATACACGGAAAAAATACGAGAGAAGTCGCGACAGATTTAAGAAAATCGAGAATCGTAAAGTTCCCGCAATTGAAAAATTGTAAATATTATTTTTGCAAATAAAATTCTGATCTAGTGTTTTTAAAGAAGCTTAGTAGGGTAAGGGAGCGAGGAGAGAGAGAGAGAGAGAGAGAGAGAGAGAGAGAGAGAGAGAGAACTGTGTCGCCACATCAGTAATTATGAAGTCTAGAAATTAAGATTCTGTTAGCATGCATAACGTATGTCAGACGAGCGAAACAGCGATATGTGTTTGTATAATATTGTCAAGAGCAACGGAAGCAAAATTTAGAACAAAGTATGATGGAATGTGACGAAGGCCTACTTTAATATTACTACCAGCTATACGTATTAGGGCATCTATTCGTTACATTTATGGATTGAGAAACTCTAATAAATTTTACTTTATTTAGTCTTTACATGATGAATGAAGTAACATATTTATAATGAAGTGACTAGAAAATAACACCTATAATAAATGAGCATTCAATTTGTACTAAATATCAGTAGGTAACTTAATACTAATGATTGCCAGTGTATATTCCTATATGTTTGTACGAAATAGTATTACGTGGTACAATAGTGGACATACATGGAAAAAGATAGTTAAATAAAAAACAGGAAGGAGTACGGAAAAAATTAGAAACTAAAAGAAATAAAATTAAACAGATGTGAATAGGTGGTAATAAAAAAAACGAGATTACTATGTCTTCGAGAATCTAATTGATTCGTAAATATATGTTTACTGTAATTTCTCGCTTAAAATTTTAAGCAATCTTTCGTAGAAAAGTTAAATCCAAATGAACAATTGCTAATAAGAAAAGAATATATAACGGGAATAATATGAAAGAATTCTTCCAAAATATAAAACGAGTGTATATCTTTGAGGAACGCAATTGATTTTCGTTCGTAAACGTATGTTCATTGTAATCTTTTATTTCTAGTTTTAGAAAGATCCTCATAACTTTTCAACTCTAGCGGCTTCGAAAAATATTGGCACACCATTGTACTTATTATAGCATTTACATACTAATTTCTTAGATTTACTGCCTTATCGTTAGACTACAAAGATTTGGTATTACGAAAATGAAATGTATAGAACCTTATAAAAAGGCAGTTCACTAAAAAATAAGGGCTTGTGTGCCAATACTTTTTATAGCCACTGTATGTAATACTGATTGCAGCGCAACGTCGAGCGAAAAAAGAATCGAAAGGTTTCCCTTTGAATAAACGTGTATGAACGTGTACAAACACGATAAATAGTCGCCGCGAACGACACCCATTTACGCGGAACGGTTGAACGCGGAAGCAACGCACCGTTTATTGATCACGTTTCACGGATTTACCGACGTCAGATAATACATTCAGGGCGAAAAATCAAAATCAATCGCTTTTTGCGTACCTACTTATACAAAGCAATGCGATCCAGTCACATAATTGCAATTCAAGTCCAGTTTTTCTCGTATTTATGTAACGCATATGATTAAAGTTAGATTAAGTAGTGTATATGATTAAAATTAAACTAGATATTAAATTTAATTATTAAATTAGGTAAATCGTATGATTAAACTTAAATTAGGTAATACGTATGATTAAGATTAAATTAGTACTTATAAAGTCAATTTTGGAGATATCTAAACATTTTTTAATATACTAAGCTAGTATTTGGCTAGTTTTTGTTACACATATATAAATTAATCGATTTATGTAATTTATGGTAATTAAAATATTAGTAATCTATAAGGGTAGTTTTACTTATGATTAGAAATAACATATTAGTGTTTATTTAAATAACCATCGTTAAATTTTTATGGGACATTATGTAAAACTTTCGAATTCATAAAAAGAACTAAAAGGAACAAGATTATTTATCTAGCGATGACGAGTAGTTGAAAGTATTACAATGCCACAAAAAATCCACTACACTGTGGCTCTATCGAACATCATTCTATTCACGTATCGCTCAAAATTCAACTGGGACACTATCTGACGTCAATTAAAACAGCGTGATACAGAATTATATACGCTATCGAAAGAATCAACTTCAAATCCTACGTTAAACTTTTAGACATTTCCTGCTCTTGTTAAATACTAGTTTACACAGTGTTGTATATTTTTATTGCGACACCCTGTATATCAATAGTAACATTATCGGTACTATCCATATTAAGATGACAATTCACAATATAGTTAGAGCATCATCTATAGTATAACATTCGATTTAACACATTACGGACCAGTCGTCTTATTGCTAGGTATACGCATGAGACAGATTAAATTTTGTTTCTCTATATGACGACAATGAAAACCCGAAAATTCTGGTGAACAGTTACAAGCGTTAGCATCGAAAACACGGGAATTCTAGTGGTTCGTTCGTAATTAATAACGATAATGCATCTAGAAAAAAGAAAGAAAAAAAAAGAATATAATTAAATTACTATCAATAAATTACTTCGGAATCTACGTTTTTGATTTTTACTCTCGAGTTTTTAGTATCATGTAATGGCTACTTGTCTTGTATTAATCGTCAAGTCAATAATCTTCGCTGCACGTAATCATTATACACAGTTACATTTTTCCACTAGGTGATGTGCATACACATCTCTTCTCCACTATTTTCAGTGACAGAGAAACGCATAGTCTACGGTCAAAATCTCGAGAAAATCTATTCTGCACAAGGACAACAAATCATACATATTGAGCTGTATAACATAGTCTCGTACTGTTTTTATTCCTATATTGCATATATTGCACTAAATATAAAAACAGGACGAATTTATGTTACGATATAGTAAAATAATACTATATGCATACAACAATGAAAAATGGTTGCAATTTCAATTGGTAGCACTGTAAGATATTGGTAGGTTATGTCATTTATGTATATTGTTCATTTCCTGCAAAGGTGATATAACCAAGAATAGTTAAGATATTTAAGAGGTTACTTTGAGATTCAAGGTTTAAAATATTAGGTTATAACATAAATTTAAGAACAATGTCATAATTCAAAATACGATTTAACCCTTCTTTTACTGTAAACAATACGTACGAACAATATTTTAAAAAAAAACAATGTTTTCGTTATTAGATAAATAACTTGTTGAATAAAAAATTCTATTAATCTGTAACATAACACTGTTTCTTTCAACAATTTAACTATTTTAACAGTCTTTATCAGTCTTTGGATCTTAATGATCTTCCATATTTTGGTTACACTAAAGTTCTTAAATAAACAATTCTATTTTATAAATATAATACTTCACTATATCTTGATAAATATTCCATTACTTTATAATTAATTTTTCAGTAACTCTCCCAAGAAACCAGCGATATGTATTTCTAACCAAGCAAGCAGTATAAGTACACTCGTATGCGACCCGGCTATCAAAAATACATACATATGTATAAAGCTGCCAAATCGCACAGTATCGCCGGTATGAAACCACAATGATACGTTCACGTATCTAATCACCGGATCTAAACGTCGAGATTCAATGTAAATCCATGGCAATCATTCGTATATCGATATTTATAAGTATGACAGCTAAGTACAGAAGAAATTAAAAGGAATATAAATTACAACTATTTTACACGATGAAGCAGCATGCGGGTACGCGTTGCGCACGCCAAGAAACGCGCGCACACAATTACATCAAGTTACGCATCCACACATATACACACTGATGTTCACACCGATCGAGACAATGCGTCAAAGCAGAGGCGGTAATAATCATTCACCTTTCATGTAATATCAAAAACTAACAGATCAAATCTCTTCAAGATAACAAACGAGAATATATACCGAATATAATCTGCAGAAGAAATGAAATATCAGATAGTTGAAATGACTCAAGAATGGATCCACCGAGAACACGATGCAATTGCGTTCATACGCGACGAGTTTCTCACGATATCTTTCACGGACACGCGGGAAAATTGTTCAGCCGATATCTGGTAAAATCGTAAAATTACACTAACGAAAGTTCGATCATGGTTTCTGTTATCAAACAGAACACTATTAAGAATCTATGAGAGAGAAACTGAACGAAAGTATCCGGCCGTGGCACTCGACTGTTCGATTTCTGCACACCAAATTCGATATCCCTATCACAAACTTTTCCAGCTGAATAACGAACGTCGTAATCACGACAAATATTTTTAGTGATTCTAACATCGACATGAATATGTAGTAGAGTATTTATGAATTTATAAAACAGAGTTGTTAGACGTATATTCACCACAATATCGAGATGCACGATAGTAGGCGCGGCTTTTCACCCCGTATAGAGAGAAACGATTTCGTGTCAGTGATTTGTCACCTACCTACGTTATTCGAGCGTGTCTTCTTCGTCAACGATCCTCGTGCTATCCACGAATGAAACTCACGATACCGATTTAACACAGAATCACGAACGAATCGTGCTCTCGGCACTTTTCAGCTCGTGCTTGTCGCACGCCAACCGAGTCCGCCATCTTGGGGCAACCGCCAAATCCCCCCAGGCAGGACAATATGTTCCCATGAAAGTCACTAGGAACATCTACAGATTTTCCATCTTCCTCTCGCTACTTCTCTCACCCTTAACTCTTGACAGGCCGACTATAGTGTATGTCGTTCTACTCTTTCTAGATATCTAGACTTTGGAGATATATCTGTGTTTATTGCGATTATTAGTGTGGTATTTGTGCAAATTCATATTTTAATGAATTAAATGAAATAAAATGAGTCCTAGGTAGAAAACTGTTTGAGAGTCCTATACTTTGGATATTTTACACTTACATTTTACATATTGTGTGCATTTTATGCATTTTTCCATTTACAAATTTCCTATAAATGCATAAAAATCCTGTATAAACTTGTAATATATGAAGTTTAGTTTCGGCATCAACAGTAATCTAAAATTTGTTTTTTATTTAAAATGTGACTTTAAGATTAACATAATCAAATTTGATGTTTTGTAGTATATTCATATTTGGTGTTATCAGGTATGTTATTCATTTTTCAATTATTAGTTTTGTTAATGGTGTGGTAAATTGCAATTCGAAATTATTCTTGTTAATGTTTATTTCTTGATAAATTCACTAGATATATCTTTAATATATATATTATCGCCACACTGAGATTATTTCGTAACTACATTCTAATCGGTTCTACAATTTAAGTGATACTTTGCATTTAGTATAAATAGTAGATGTTTATAAATTGATAAGCTGATAATTGTGTTTAATTCTGTAACTGAAAGTAGATTTTTCGGCTCGAGATTTGTGTGAAGGGTGTAATTACTTAAATATAATATCTAATCTCTAGAGAATATTTATATGTACTTGTACATACTAATAACAACATGTACTTTCAATTTTACGCAATAAATTTCATAGTTAATTTATAATTTATGTTACATATATATATATATATATATATATATATATATATATATATATATATATATATATATAAACAAACGTTTTATTAGTTTTTGTATGGTTTATTCAATATGCACTAAACATATATTATAAATATAAATAATAACATTAATGCTGATTTATGTCATTAACAAAAAGACAATCAATTTTTGCAATACTACATTTGGGTTCACTTCTAAGGTCACGTGTAGTGATGATAGTTATATATTACAATTTTTATTGTTTGAATATTTCTCTGCGCTAATTATTAACAATTTTTTTTTCTCCGACATTTACATATATAGTTAGAATAGAAAATAAAGCACATACAATGAATTTTTATCTAACTATTTTTAGATGGGGATTTTTACGTAAAGACTAACGTTACTAAAATTTCACGGAAACAAGACTTAGTTCAGTCTAGTTAATCGTAATGATTCAATATGTAATTAAGATAAAAAGGAAAATATGTCAGTTTAAAATCAAAGTAACATCGTAGAACCAATCAACTCGCGAGCAGTGTGGGATATCAATCACAAGGGGCCTTAAAGAAGAATAAAACTGAGTAAAATACATTATTAGGTAAATCACATTTTTGTGATAATTCTTCTAATATCAACTTAGAAAGGTACTAAATTCCTAATCTAGATGAAACTTTTTATTTTAATGAAGCGATGTAAAATCATACCTTTTTCTTTATTACATATGTACGCACACAGTTATCGCGGCTAGATAAAATGAGCTCTAGTCTGACATCTATCGGTTTAAACACAAACGATAAATCTACGATTATATGATGATAAGTAAATTGCAGAAGTAGTTTAAGATACATACATACGTAAATGCATAAAACATAAAAATATTCATATGTGTATGAATGTGAAAATACATGAGAAATATATGAATATGAGCAGAAATCTACCAACATATGTTAAATTCGTGAAATATGTTATAATAATAAGATTTCTATGATGTTCAATCTAATAATATTAAAATCTTGCGATACAAATTATCTGATGATTACAATAAACTATAAACATCCTTTTCTGCTAATCGTAATTAATTGATAACCTTAAACATTGCAATTAAATAATATTAAAGTCTTATGATTGCAATGAATTATAAACACTTTTTTCCTACATTAATAGTAATTAATTGATAACCTTTAAAATTCAAATTTAATATTTTATTCAACATATCTTTACTGTTCGATATCACGTGATATTAGGATCGTGTTTACTACTAGGCAAAATAAGCACGTGCCTAGGTCCCGTTGAAAAGAAGTGACCGTACTTTATTATTATTGGCTCCGACTTCCAGATTTAATTAAAAAATATATACCAATAATAATACTTGTTGCACAAAATCTTTGTTAAATACAGGATAGTCTGCACGAGCTGATGCAGTAAGTGCCTTAAAAGTGAATTATGTTAATATTGAAACAGCATTAAATAAACTATCCATAAATGAAACTGACAAGCCAGTTGTTCGAGCAGAAGCGGATACGTTAGTTATTAAAGTGAATAAATTCGAACTTGTTTCATTAATATGTATGTAGGAAAAATTTTTAAATAAAATAAATGCTGTTAGCAAATCGTTGCAATCATTAACAGGTTCAATATCATTCTCATACATACAGTATCATTATATTATATAATAATGATGATACTACTAAACATGGCCAACTTTATTAAAGATACGCGTAACAATGTCAAGGAGTTTAAAAATAAAGCTGTAAATATTATTCCAATTAAATGTAGAAAAAGATTCCGAGTTACAAACAAAAAAAAAAAAAAAAAAAAAAAAAAANTTATAGCAAGGAAGTTGTGAAACTTATATTGAGACCATTTATAATAAAAATTTAAATATTGAAATAAAAGTGAAAATGAAGCAGCTTAATATATTAAATAAGGTTGAGAACGTAATCATTGTTTCTGAAAAATTTAATTTTATAATCCCAAACAAAATTATATCTACATTTCTCGATGTCGAAATAATGACATTACCGATTAGCAATGCCAGAGGAGAGTGTTCGTGTCGAGAGCAGTAAAAAATTACTTTGCGATACTTTTCTGCAATAAAAACTTGCCGCGTTAATACTGACGTCTGACGTCTGTAACATTTATATACAACAAACGTACACGAAACGCGTTCAATACCGCTATATACATTGAAAAAGGAGGCAAGCGTGGAAAAAATGAAAAATGGAAAGCAAATTAATCAAACATTTCTAAAGGCAAATTTCTATTCAAGTCTCAAAGCATCTGCATTTTAAGAGAAAACGTAAAGATGACAACCCAACCTAAAAACTAACACTGAGCCACGGTATATTTTTGTATATAACTCGAAAACTAAGGCCGATCGTCGATTATATGTATAGAAAAAAGTTATTCAAAATGTTTGACTTTATAACATATTTCAGAATCATCGAAATCGGAGAGGATGGTTCTTTGACAACTTCACTCAACTTCTTGTCACCTTTTACGTAGTTCGATGTTTACGCACATATTTGTAGAATAATCTACTATGACACCTTCTGACCACTGTTAGATGTAAATATTCCTGATCTATTAATACTTTCAAAGAGGAAATTTCCTCTTCGATACTATGTTCCATGGTAACGCACGTTCGTTATTTCGTCGCTCATTTCGTACAGTCGGTTTCAAAGATATGCGAACAATACAATCCAGACAAATTAACGTTTTATGCGATATTAAATAGTATCTGAAATTTTCTTGCGCGAGCTCACAGAAATCATGTTCAGGAACAAATCCTGTATTTATACCATTCGAGCTTTCTTGCATGAACTTTGTAAACAATCTCCAGATTTGTGGAAAACAACATCTTTATATATAACAATGGACCTAATAATCGGATCACAAAAAGTTGAGAATAAAAGTTGTAGATATGAAAAATATCTGTCAAATGAGACGTCACACGTTACATTTACAAATTTACACAGAAGTCCAAGTTATGTTACAGTCCGAATATTTTCGAAACCAACATATATCGTTTCTTTGTTATAACTTTTTAACGAAGATATACATACAAATGAAATATGTTTATATCTGGTTGTTTTCTTATCGTTACTCATAAAATACGTTTGGCCGGAAAAGGACTGGGACACACTGTATAATTCTTACATTAAATATTTTTCAAAATTTAATAGTGTAATAGAAATGAGGTAGAAGTAAACGAATACGCAATAAAGCATAATAAACTTTAGTAAATTACTCTGTTATTAAAGAGAAAGTGACTCGAACTAGTGCTAGAAAATTAGTTTGTTTCTTAATTTTCATATAATAAGGATATCACAGACATGAATAGAAAATTTTTCATGTAACTTAAATTAAATTGTTATGTTTTGCAAGATAGTAATTGATTCGTACACTAGAAATTATATGTGTAATTTACATTTATGTAAGAAATTTTTATTTAACAAATAGCTCGTCTAAAGAATACAAAAAAATAAATAGAGCTTTGAGAATTCTACTTAAAAATTTGAAATTGACTTTCGCCGAAGTCCCATTCTTTTTTAGATATCTGTCTAAGAACATTAATAAAAAATATCCCGCATATTTTTTAAAATTTATCAGTTACACGAAATTTGACAAAACTCACTTTTTTCAAAATAATTTGTTCAATTGTTTAAGAATAAAAATAAAATTCTTTGCTACGAATTTAATAATAGAACCGTACAAAATAATTACACAACGAAAATAACTGTTAAACATTCCTGGATTCGCTTTATCATTAAAAAGTATGATTTATTAGCAATTTGTTGTGTTATCATAAGTATACCTTCGGTTTTGTTCTTTTTATGAATAGAAGACATTTATAGAATATAAGCGTTCGAAACACTTACAATAATTGTATCTCAGTGAATGTTATGTGAATGACAACCACGAAAGACACTTTATCTTCATCAATGTATACACTGATGACATTGTGAATTGTGATACTATAATTTCTGTTTTCGCGTAATTAATTAGTTTTCACGTAATTAACTTATATACAACATAACATAACATATTAAATATGTAAAATTTTACGATATAAAGACCAAGTATTGTGTAAAAATTATTTGTTATTACAAATCTATAAAATGAAACTTGGATCCGCAACGAATCTGTTAAACATGATCGAACTTGCTTTTAACAATACCGTTGGTCATTCAACACGTCGAGTATAACAAATCAATTACGTAAATAGTAATAGAATGTCATAATAGTATGTAGTGTGTAATTACTAAGATCAAGTTTATTGTACCAAACCCGTTTGGTAAGTTTGCGTCACACAATATACAATCGAGAACAATAAAAAAAATCCGAAATTGTAGTAAATTACCGTACGAACTGAATAATACGAGTAAACAATAATCGCCCATACAAAATTGTAATGTAACAAATGTTCAATTTATAAAGATACGTTGAAAAGTATATACCAATATGGCGTTCGACGATCGAAACATTTTAAGAGGATTGGTCAGGATAAATAAATACTCACCTTTGTACTCTTTCATCATTATTACTTTATGTAGCATAAATCTATAATAACCAAGGACAGAAAGTCTTGACTTATCCAAACATATCACTGTCGTCCTAACTATATGTCATGCAGACATATATCACAGAATTTCTTTACTAATAATTCATTTTACCGAAGAACACTTTCTTTATGTAATTTAAACATTAAATCTCAGAGCATATACGTATCTTAATTACTAAATTTTTTTCTCTTCATATGTAAAATAGTTTTATGAAAGTAAAACGTTGTTAGAAAAACTTTGTGCACTTGATTAAAATATAACATAGAACATAATTCTAAGATTTATTTTTTACTAACAATAAGTGGGAAGCTAAAGTTCATTTTAAAACAAGTTTTCTGCGATTAATATTTCATTCGTCGTTTGATTAATATTTCAATGCTTTATAAAGCGTGAAGAGTAAATGAAAATAAATTTTGATAACTAAAAATTGTTTCGACATCTAGAGTAAAAAAATTGAAAGAACTAAAACGAGAAATTTATTAATTTTGAAAATGTACTGTCGGGATAAAATCCTGTTTATGGAACACCGGGTGTATGTGTCAGTAAATGCTTAATTACACTCTTTATCATCAGTGGATGCTGGTCATGTGACGTATGACGAAATTAACAGTTTCTCACGCGTGCAAATTCGTTTATTTTTATATTTTAATAGACACGATTGCAGTGCATACAAAATATTGTAATAATTCGCACGATAAATAACTCAGAGAATTAGAAAATCCGTATTTTCTGAACTTCGTAACGTATATGTCTTATTATCCCTACCATTAACATAGCAAACAGAGTTCTACGAACATTCTAGTTCAGTTTACGACGAACCACTGGTGAAGGTACACTTGCGTTGTCCAGTAGCGTTTCGCCGTATATTTTACATTAACGTGATATATTTTTCTCCATTATTTCCTCCATCGATTTTCGAAGCAAGCAATCGAGTAAAACATTGTATAAGTTTAGACTATAATGGCATCGAACGTAACAGAATTTTATAACGGTAAAACTGTGTTTCTCACCGGTGGAACTGGATTCGTTGGTGTCTGCCTGATCGAAAAACTATTGAGGTGTATCCCCGACTTGAAAAACATTTATGTGCTTCTCCGACCGAAAAAAGGGAAAAAAATAGAGGAAAGATTGGAAGACATTAAAAAGAATTCGGTATACCAGTATATTATCTTGTCGAATGAAAGAGACAACCTTTGATATGATAACCTTTAATTTCATTTCTGACCAATATCTATCGTTTTAAATTAAAAGATATCAAGACGTTTAAATATCTTTAACTTATTAATTTTTTAATGAACGCACAATCAATTTTTATTTATTTTACGCTTTTCTTTCAACATATGTTATTTCCTTAAATCATAATCGTCATATAAACTCTCACTTTTAATCTGACTAGTTTTTCATATACGTATATTTCTTTTTTGTATGTAACCACATACTTATGATTTGAAACTTACGTATGTAATTTCTTTCTCTTAGAAAAATCGAGTGTTTCGTAATTTTTCGTTTTATAATACTTTCTCTACTTAGAATATTTAGATACAACCGTCATTAATATTTCGCTTTTATTTCGTATTATGAAGTACCCTACATTTTTCTAACTTTTTCCATTTAAGAATTGTTTACTTATAATTTGAAAATTGGTACATTATTTTACTGTAGTATACGTTATTCCCAATTCCATAAATTGAAAAACACAAAAAGTGATAATAATAAAAAAGACATTGTTTCTTAAATGTATCTTAAAATTAATTTATTTTGTAATCTATTCACAATGAATTATGGAAGTATGTTATTTGTTTTTTGCGATTTGGATTTTATTATGTACATAGGTAATGAAGCTAGGGTGTTAATAAAACATAAAATTGATTAGTTTGGCTTGTGAGAAGTTCATCTAACAACATATTTCTGTTTGTTCTAATATTTTAGGTATTCGACAGATTAAAGGAAGAGAACAAGACAGATCTTTTTAAGAAATTGATTCCTGTAGCTGGTGATGTAGGAGAAGAAAATTTAGGCTTATGCTCTGCAGATAGACTGACTCTTGTTGAGGATGTTAACATTGTTTTTCATTCTGCAGCAACATTGGATTTTGAAGCAGATTTGAAATCTAATACAAATATTAACTTATTAGGTACACGTAGAGTTGTACAGCTTTGCCAAGAAATAAGAGATCTCAAGGTAATTACTTTTATATATTATCTAGTGATATAATTCTAGGCAATTATATATCATAAATTAATTCATAGCATTTTGTTTATTGAATACAATTTCCATTAACTTCTTTTTTCAGGCTTTAGTGCATGTCTCTAGTGCATATGTAAACTCAGTGTTGAATGAAGTGGACGAAAAAATCTATCCTGCGCCATACGATGTAAATGAATTAATCGCATTAATAGAGAAATTGGATCTTGAAACGTTAAAACAAGAAACCCCAAGTATATTAAAGGATCATCCAAATTCTTACACATTCACAAAACATTTAGCTGAGCATGAAGTTAAAAATGGAGGGATTCCTGCTGCTATTGTGCGTCCTTCAATGAGTACGTATATTAAATGTAAAAATATTTTTATTTTACAAAAAAATTATATGTTATAAATATTTTATATTTGCAGTAACAGCATCATGGAAGGAACCAATTCCTGGATGGACAGTATCAAAGAATGGTCTACAAGGATTTTTAATGGGTGCTAGCAAAGGTGTTGTAAGAAGATTACCAGTTGCAAAAGACATAATTTACGACTACATTCCAGTGGATCTCGTTGTAAACAATCTCATTGTAGCAGCTTATGCTGTGAATCAAGATAGGTATGGCAAAATTTATCACTTAAGTCACTTAACTATTATATACAATAATATCTCCTTTTTTGCAGTCAAAAAGAGTTAAAAGTGTACCATTGTACATCAGGTACACGCAATCCATTCAAATGGATTAACGTCGAATCGAAAATCAATTATTATTTACATAAATATCCATTACAAAGTGCAGTTTGGTATCCGTATCTTAAATTGCTACCTTCGATCTTCATGTTTAAGCTCTCTGCAATTTTTGTACATTTAATTCCAGCGTATATTTTGGATATGGTTGCGAAATTAGCAGGTGGTCGACCAATGTAAGTTATAAATTATGATTACTTTAAATAAATATATTTAATAAATAATAAATATATTTTTTTAGTTTGGTACGATTACACACGAATGTTAATAACTCATTGGATCGTCTAAAGACATTTATTTTTACTGAATGGAAGTTCTATAATCCTCGTACGATAGAGTTATATGATTCGCTATCAGAGATTGACAAAAACCTGTTTAATTTAGACATTAAGCCACTGATTTGGGACAACTACTTTATTGATTTGACACAGGGAGTCAGGCAATATTTGAATAACGAATCCCCGAAATCATTGGAAAAAGCGCGTTCCAAAGATAAAATGTAAGTACTTGTAGAATTTTTTCTTTCCTTAAAAACAAAATATATGTCAATAAAGAAGTCATTATCTATTTTTTATATTTTTAGTCTACTGGTTGCTCATATTGGCTTGCAAGCTGTATTGTTAGGACTTGTTTGGTGGCTGGTTAAAACTATTTTTGCCACTTCTTGGACTGCTGCTGGTTTAGTCGTTCCTATTACTTATCTTCTTTTTGATGAATTATAGACTACATACATAATTTAATTAAAATTAATAAATATCTCCATCTTACATATACACAAACATACATATATCGGGTAAGGATACGTTCTCCGCGCTTTTTCAGTGTAATTCACCAAGAGTACACTCAGATTTTTATACACTGAACGATCAGTGCGGTGTTGGGAAGGACAATTGTTTATATATTATTATAAAATGTTTAACTTTTTCTATAGTTTCATACGATAGTAAACGATGCTGGAGATTATAATATATGCAACCTACAATAACTATCGAAATATTTTATTTCTTTTAAATTATATTATAAATTTATTCATTGCTCTGTGACAACAAGATAAAATTTGCTTTGTACCACTTCATTTAATCATTAGGAGTTACAAAATTGTGACTCATGATTTATTAGTTTTTAAACAAATATTTCTATGTGCAAACTTTTATAACACGTGATCTAAATACACCATAATAAAGATAGTCTTTATGTATGTGCATTATATTTCATTTTTCTTCGTTTTCATATCTTTTCCCTAACATCAAATAATGTTACATAAGAAAGATTTTACGTGTAACGTAATGAATAAGTAGTTTCTCTTCGAAATACATTCATTTCAAAATTGTGATCGTTAGCATGAAATGCAACATAATATACAGTAGATCAAGACGACTGAGACAAAGCTAGTAAATGTTGGAAGTAGGTGCAAGAAACGAAAAATTAGCAACTTGTTTTACCTACGAAACTAAACATGTATAAATACAGACTGTATCAATAATAACTTACGCGCGTAATTCAAATTCCGCGCTGCTTCATTCAAATGAATTCAGATATGGAATCCCGTGGTATCATCCTTCTAGAAGACTGATTACAAGACGTCTTTTTTGCGCAATCTTTAATAGTATATTTAAAACATTTAACATTATTCCTCTAAATACTTTGAACAATAAATAAATAGCAAACAATACCTTAATTAAAAAATTTGATTAACATGTTTAATTTACATTAAAAGTTTTATAAAAAATAGAGACTCTTGGGTCTACCTGGATTAATTTGAAATTGATACAATAATATTATAATCTCGAACTTTATAAAATCGTGGTACGTAAGTGGAAAAAGAAACTGACAAAAAAATATTCAGCAGATCTTGGAGATTTCTGTTCAAATCACAACATTAGAGAACAAAATTTAATAATATAAATGAGTAAAAAAAAATTCTAAAGGAATGTTGTCTTAAGAAAACGTTGGTCCTTAATGAGGTAATGTAAGGTCTCTTCTTTAGTCACAGTCAATTAAGATGACGAGAAGAAGTGGAGGACAAAGGAGTGAAAGTAAAAACAAGATAGGAAACGCAGTTTGTTTGTTTTATACTTATAAAATATTTTAAACGTTAAACTTTGAAATAAATTAAACTAAATAATAATATAAATTCAGCGTAACATAATAATAAAGAATAAAATAAATAATGACAGAAATAATAACGCAAGTTTAACACATCAATATTATAGAAATAATTTATTATTCACGACGATATAATTTTGCAACAAATAATTTTGAATTAAAAAACGATAATCACTGTATTTTGGTCAAGTATCTAAATGACAAAATCTTTTTATACCCACATACCAAAATATAGGACTTCCAAATAGCGTACAAGCTTAGAGGGAAAACCGAGATAAGCTCATACACTTTTATTGCAAATTTAAGATTTTCCGTTACGTAAGTTAATAAATTGATCGTGCCAAAACTACCAAACGCATCGATCCAAAATTTGGTACCACGTTTTAGTATGACCAGTACATACTTATCACAGAGTCTCGATATTGTACGATAATTTTAACTAAAATTATAAACGATTTAGGAAAAATGGACTTCGCGCCTTCTACTAATTTGCAATCTAAAAACTAGACATAATGTTACGCAACACGTCTCATTTTACGGATAATTTTATTATCTGCAACTTTCTACCGAAACATTTTCACGTACGACAAATATTTATTAAGATATAAAGCGAAATGTAAAAAGAACTCGTGTTTTGTTTCGTTTAATCGATACCTTGTTTATGAAGTCCCGGAGAAAACTTGTTTGAAATTCGCTTAATTCGTCTTAAATATCGTTCCGGATTGTATCGCGCGTAAACATTTCTATCACGAGGCTCAATTCGACTGGTCTGTATCTGTTAGGCGTTTGCTTTTGTTCGGTCAGACTACCTTGAATATAACCTCCACGATTAAACTACAAAAACAATGACTTCTTCAGGGGCGAACGTTGAATCATGCAACAAGTAATAAAGGACACGGAGCGGGGTGAATTGTAACTAAATGAGCAGATACGATCAGTCGGTAATCGCGTATCTTTGTTATAACTCGAAAAGTTACCGGTTTCTTAACACGTACTAGGAATTCTATAAAATTCCCGTCAGACGAGTGCAGACCAAGTGAACGCGCACGCAACTCTGTCAGAACGTTTCGTTCCTCTTCTGCGATCGAAGGTCTCATTCTTTGGCTTCGTCACCGCGATCGTTATGCTCGAATTTATTTCGTTTAAGTTAGTCTATGGTATATAGTAATTTCTTTGTTGTAGATACTCTCCATTTTTTCTTGTCGTTTTGAAATATTATTAACAAACTCGAATTGTGAAAGACGATAGTTAAGCGGTGCGTGTCGAGGACTCTTTGTGTCAATCAGCTCCTGTGATATACTAGGTACGTATTAGTGCACGATATGATATCGAGTTAAGACAAAACATATGCACTGAGATTTATGCTTGGTAAATTATGGAGAATAATCGATAATATGTAATGAATAAAAATCATTCGGGAAATTTGGAACATCGTGAAGCGATTGGTTGAATCATGTAAATTGCATTGATTTTTAATACTAGGATTAGTGTTAGCCTTTCGCAATTGAACGATTTGCAGGCAATAAGGAGGCACTAGCGATATTTAAATTGTATTTACTACAAGAGGAAGAAAGATATAGTGTTTAAATTCAAAATTACGAAAGTTTATTATTGGCATTAGTCGACTATGAATTTATAATTCAAATTTATAGCATGAATTTATAAAGTTTCAAAAAGTGATTCGATTTTGATCGATTCTGAGTTCGTTTTTATCGTTTTACTCAAATTATTCGCATAATTCAAATACAAGTGGAGCTGGCCCCTTAACACAGCAACCTTCAGTTACTAAGAAAATGTAGGTGTCTTTGACGAAATCGATATTGTTTTTTATTAAGACTGAAATGCATTTATTATTTTATTCTCCTCGTATAATTCTATTTGTAATGTTAAAGAACCATGTTTATATAATGTGGAAATTTTTATTTCTCAAAAGGTATAATTCTTTGAATTTTATCGATGGTACGATTATTTGTTTCCATTGATTCCGTCCTATAGAATGCCAATAGAGTAATTTTAGCAGCTTTTTGTATGGACGATACACTGATCAACGATTAAACAACGACTGTTTTATCGATTGTTTAAAGAATTGTTTAAAGCGCATCGTGTAACGATATATCGGCTGGATGAAATTTTGCAAAACGTCTAAGTCGAAAGAGAAGTACCTGAGGTAATCCTCCGATGACCTCAATATCTTTGCGTAGGTTAAACTTAAAAGCGTTTGCGACCACTAGAAACCAAAGTAGTTAAAGTGTTTACGATGATTGAGAATCGATGCTGCGGTCTTACCCACAAGGAATTCCTTTTCGTTTTTGCGTCACGACAAGCGCGATTACAAAAGGACAATAAGAGGCAGCATTAAAAATAAATGTAATGGAATTATTCAATCGTCAAAGTGGATGACTCTAGGTGTAAGCCTGCGTCATTTCCTAATAAAATATTCTGATATTTCGCAAGCATTAGCGGACCATTAGAGCTAAAATTATACCGAACCTGAAGGAAATACTCTCAATTGAAATTCTCTATTACCAAGTATAATCAAACCTCGGCTAATTATGAGTAAAATCTACGTAAGCATTGTAATTACAGATCTACTCCTAACACAATTTCAATAATTAAGCCGATACTGGGCCGTGAATGACATAAATCGATGAAATTACCGCGTATAAACGAAACGTTCATGCTCGTAAATTCGAGGAAATTTACGCGAGATGTTCGAAGTTTTCCCTCCGGAGAAATACAAAAAATTCAGATAAATAATCTCACATTCGTACGATACGATAGAATCGTGGATAGACATCTGAAAAACGTAAGAGGAAAAACGTAGGCACAGAAATGCTTCGTGAAAAGTTGCAACGAAAGTTTTCCATTGGACAAAACGTAGAAATAGGTAATTTTCGCTGTTACTTTTACTTCAAGGCATCCTTTTCACCTTCAGAAGTAACTTGAACTTCAGAAACCGACTCTTACCTCGTTACCTTACTTATCTAAATGATACCGATACATCTTATAAACGATACGAACGTCAAATAGATTCCATCAGATATATATACGAATCACTATCTATTTATTCGTACGGGAAATTCTATTAGGAAGTGAAATACATGGTGGATCTGACTTGGTCTCGGTGTAACGATCCAAGGTTAATAATGTAATGCGTTTTTCAAATGTTTCACTCGATAGAACATATTTAAAGACGCCAGTATACGTCAGTTAAACGTATTAACACATCAGCTTGTATGATTGCATTAGATAATACCACAGGTGTCCACTAATAACGACCAGTTCATGAATACGTACTTGACGTTACTTGGCAGACAAATTCAGAAGTACGTTACTATCTTAGAAAGCAAAACGTTTGCAGTCAGGCACGAATTAGATCGGTTTCGTACAACGTAAGATCGTGAAATAAGAAACGATCGCTTGCTACGAGAAAGGAGAATCGATGATTGTAAATAAAAATTGCACGAGAGAAAGCAAAAAGTTGAAAGAACTACAACGAGAAATTTGTTAATTTTGAAAATGTACTGTCCGCATAAAATCCTGTTTACGGAACACCGGGTGTATGTGTCAGTTAAACGCTTAATTACAATCTTTAAAGAGATTACAATCTTTAAAGGAGACAGTAATGAAAAAAAACTGACAATTGATGGTTATAAATTAAAATTGCACGAGAGAAAGCAAAAAGTTGAAAGAACTACAACGAGAAATTTGTTAATTTTGAAAATGTACTGTCCGCATAAAATCCTGTTTACGGAACACCGGGTGTATGTGTCAGTAAACGCTTAATTACAATCTTTAAAGGAGACAGTAATGAAAAAAAAAGACTGACAATTGATGGTTATAAATTAAAATTGCACGAGAGGAAGCATCCGGTCAACCGGAAGTTGCTGAATTTTACTTACTATTCAACGATTCGTTTAAATTGCACATTGCAAAGAGTAAAATGTTTTCTTTGTTTTCGCTGTAAGTCAACGATTAATAGGGATCAATTGCTTCATCGATATCTCCCATTTGATACTGGAAATTTTAGCAGGTGTTAGCAAATCGAGTAAATTCGAAAGGGAAGAAGGATGTGACCGGGAAAACCTTCGATTAATGCGATATACACGGTGTATGTGATTCAATAACCGGTTTCAAAGCAAAGCGGAAGGTTTGCTTTGTAAATTATCTGGCATATTTAAAACTCACCACGATCATAACGTAAAATATCTGACGGTTAGAGGGTGAACGAAAATTTCATTGCAAATATTTGCCAAAAGTTGCACATTTCTGTCGTTGAAGAGTCAATCACAGTCGTGATATACCATAGAAAATCATTATGCTAACTTAAAGTAACGAAGATAGTCGCGTGTTAAACAAGATGATGAAAAGTTCGACGATTTTTCGATTTTACCTTACGGTGCAAAATAATAGAATAATACGCGGTATACGAAATGAAAAACCAGATCGGGACGCCTTTGTTGTTCTCATCGATATTCCACGCACGAACAGTAGCAAGCAAGATTCCAGAGAAATGCTCGCAACACGTTGCGAATATATAACAATGTTCGTGAATTGCTAATAATAATGTGAAGAGATGGCTGGTCTGTAGCGCGTCTATGCCGTTTCATGAATAATAATAGCGCGTGGTTTACACATCCTTGTTTCGAAAGTGATGCATCTCGAAAGCATTAATCTCTCGGAAAAGAAAAAAGAAAAGAAAGAAATAGAGAACCATCTCTGAACGTGATGGACAACAGTCCGGTTAATCGACTTTATCAAGAAGAAGGCTAACGTTCGTTGAATATCATACTTGCATACGATGTGCAAGATCTTTCTAATATTTAGCCCATAATTGTAAAAGCTAGAAATTTCCAAGAATGTTTGACTCGAATGAACTTTTACTATCAACGAACTCGTTAAGGAAGTATAATTTCGTAAAACGTTATTATAGCGGCAGTTTAAAAATTAAAAAATTTAAAAAAAGAAAACGCGTTTCTCGTTCTTGTAAGGCGAATACGATGTCGTTTAAAATATCGTCGATTTAATCCGTGTGTTCGTTTAATTTTTTGTCGAATGAATTATGGATTTCCGATGGTTGTAAGATTTTGCAATGTTTTATATATAGATGTATCGAAATTCGATTAAAATAGTCGGCATCGTAAAAATCATGGGAAGAATCTCTTCTTTAAACGAATGCATTGGAAAATTTACATTTCCATTAATTCTGATTACTTGCTGAATAATACAATTTGTGAATATAATCGGAACATAGGTAAATATGTTATTATGTGCAAATTATTAACAGAGAAAATTATGTTGCTTTCTTGTAAAATAACACTAACGAAGCACGAAAAACACGTGCAAAATATGTTAATTCGTGGCAATCAGTGTTATAAATACGTATGGAACTACAATTCCACAATCGTCGATTTGTAGAAAATGCAAATATACACGTTTTATTATGCAAATTGAGCGATATCCGATAATGGCTCGAAGCAATTAAGCGATACAAAACATTGATGCTATTGGATTCAATCGTTGCTACGCGTAATGAAACACAAAGGAAATTGTAATGATTGAACGAAGGTAACGAAGCAGATTAATATACAATTCGTGTATTTTTAACTAAACTATTCTATTTTATTCGAATCTAGCCGAATTGTACTAAATACTTTCTATTTAATATAATTTGAATAATTAGAAATATTATTACCTAAATAAATTTCTATAAACGATCGCTTTATTTTGCATTTGAATAACCGTTCATGAGGAATACGGCGAGAATTTTCTGATTCTTCTCGCAAATGCTATTTCCATAATCCTCAGACTCACTTACTTTCAAAGCTTTCAACGCGCCAAAGAGCTGTTAAAAAAATTCTTTCTTTTATATTTTCCTCAAATGTAAGAAACAAATTTTAACGGTAGAAAAACACGATTTGCTCGAAAATAACTCGTAGAATGCAGCGGTGTTATATAACGAATCATATGTATGTTGAAAGTGAATATTGAATGAAGACGAGAAGAGCATTTAGAACACGTCTCGATAAAAAGAAAATCTCGTCCATAAAGTTTCTCGAAAATAAATCCTTGACTTTTTCTCGCTCTCTCTTTCTCTCTCTCTATCTTAGATATTTTCGACAATAACAAGACGCAGAAAATATAAAATATAAATACTTACCCAAGGGCAGTCATCTTTTATAGACACGCCTAACCACTTTTTCTTTTCCATTTCATCGTCATCCTTTTGCCCAGTGTCCCCCGAAATGGCATCAGACGTAGCATCGGTGTCTACATGGTTCCAAGGTCGAAACGTGTTCGTCACAGGTGGTTCTGGATTCATGGGAAAGGTCTTAATATATAAGCTGTTGTTGAGCTGCCATGACCTTGGCAATATTTACGTCTTGATCAGGAAGAAGAAAGATGTCGACCCACAATCACGGTTGAAGCTCATGATACAGGTATGATGTAGTTTGAAATGTTCCGAGAAGTTATCGTAACTCATTGCGCATTCAAATCAATTCTACCGGCATAATTTAAATCGGAAACGAAACATTTCTTTTCTGAAAGATGCGTAGATTTCCCAGTTGAAAGTTTCACGAGGCAGCGTTAAAATGTTTTGTGCATTTGGTGTTTGAGAAATTGACGAGACGTTAGAGATTTTGAGCTTGATTCTGTCCTTTTTTTTTTTTTTTTAAATAGACTTTCAGTTACCAGTGCAGCAACATCGAACTGTTTTACCATTTAAGGAGGGAGTAGAATTTTAGGCACTTTGCCGTTGAGTCCACATATATATATTCAATCGGAATCTGGTATTTGGAATCTTAGACAAATAGATTTCTAATACGTATGCTTGTTTACTGGGAATGTTCTATTGCCCGCGTCATCGTTTTTTCATCGACCTTCTTTTGACGACATTAATCCGCACCTGCAAATAAAAGATTCTGCGCAGAGATAAAAGATTGAAAATATTGTTTAATTCCAATGACTTATCAAATCTATTCACTTCTGCTGTTCTTTATGACACCTTTTGTCATGATGCGTGCAACGTAGCCACACGTAGATAGTTGCCGCGCAGCATGACTAATGTTACCGGTAACACGAGGTAGGAAGAAAATGTATCTACCTATCATTCACGTTGTAGACCATTGGATTGTAATCGTTTATCGATTATAAGTCTCCGCAATAGTTTCAAAGGTTACTTCGCAGATTATTACGGAAATCACGCAGACTATCTGTTTTACGATATTTTATTTGAAATCTTTTCTCCTACAATGTAATTAATAATTCGTGTTATTTCTCATTCCATAAAATTGACTACTTGATTAACAATGCTATTCGCCGAAGATTCCATTAGAGGTAGCGATTGTAAATAACACAGACCAAATAAAAAAAATCATAAATCTAATGGAGAAATAACGGAAGAGCAACTTCTATTTCTACATTAAACTTATCGTTTTGTGGCTCTAGTTAATATTACGCAACGATGGTACAAAAATTGTCAATTTATATTGGTAATTCGATAAGTGGCACTTCTAATACGCGTGAACGAAAATGAAAGGTACGATTGAGTTTATGGCATGTGGTAATTTCACTGTATACGTTTTTTGCGTGTCCTAGAAAACCACTGGAAATAAATTCATTCACGGTAGGAAAAGCATAAGTAGAAAAGCATTTATAGGTAAATCGTTAAACAGCACTTTTACGCAGTTAATAATTTTTTTCTCGTTCATGATCTGATAATTATTTATATCTCCTCTTAATGTATTTAATGAATAAAACGAGTCGAGTATTGGAATAATTGTTTGTTCATATTTGATAATCTCGATCATGTATGTATTATAAAATATTTCCGTTCTTTCTTATATATTATCAATTTATTATATTCATGTTACAGTTTATAATTGTAGATCGATTTTCGATTAATTTTCTAGGAAAATCCACTTAAAATGATTGAAGAAAAACATCCTGAGAAATTGGAAAAGATTATATTGATACAAGGTGATACAACCTGTAAGGATCTTGCCTTATCGACCGCCGATAAGCAAAGATTAATGAATGAAGTTTCTGTTGTTTTCCACATGGCAGCAAACGTTAAGTTTGACTTAACGCTTAAAGAAGCGGTAACGATAAATACTTTGGGTACCAAAAATGTTATAAATCTTGTGAAACAGGTAAATACTTATTCATTTTAATATATTATCATGAATATTTAACATTTCTTATTTTTGCGCTACGTATTATAATAGAATTATTACATGTTATAATTATAATAAAATTTGTTTCAATATCTTTTTCATTCGTGATAAGGGGAATTTAAAGATACATTATTCGTAGCTCCCTCATTTAAAATCCTTCATTCACGTTTCTACTTCGTACTGCCACTGCAATGAGCCTGTACTTGAAGAAAGGTATTACCCATGCAATATGGATCCCGAAGAGATCATAGAAATGGTAAATAATAGACCAGATGACTTTCTGAAACTAATGACACCGACAGTGCTACAAGGATTACCGAACACCTACTCCTTTAGCAAGGCACTCGCTGAAGATTTGGTACAAAAATGTGGCGTGCCTGCAGGGGTTGCAAGACCTTCGATAGGTAAATGCGCAGAAAGACAAATTTGATAACGTGTACTATTATATGTTAAATATATTGAATTTTGAAACTGCTCTCCATAAATAATTATGTTTATAATGTAATGGATATGCCTAGTACGTTACCGATTTAATTATTACGTAATTTAATGTCAATTTTAATTTTAGTGATTGCATCATGGAAAGAACCAAAACCTGGTTGGGTAGATAACTTGAATGGACCAACAGGTTTAATGGTAGCTGCTGGAAAAGGTGTAGTTCGATCAGTGCTTTGTAACTATGATTACAAAATGAGCATAATTCCCTGTGACATGGCGATTAATGCGATTATCGGACTAGCATGGAAAGTAGGGAGAGAAAACACTAAGAAACCATTATTTATGAACGTTACCAATGGTATTGAAAACTCAATTTCTTGGGGTTGGGCTGTAGATACTGGCAAGAAATATACCGTAATGTATCCGTTTACAGGTTAGCGAGAGAATATACTGTTTGAACTAATCTATCCACTTCTAACTAAAATCATTTATTTTATTCAATAGTATCTGTTTTATATTTATACGGTATGGAATAAAAGAATAAAGTGAATAACTCAGAAATTTCGTTTCAGGTTCGCTTTGGTATCCAGGTGGAAGTCTCACTACATTAAAGTGGTTTCACTGGTTGCGTGTGATCTTATTTCATTATGTACCTGCACTTTTCATAGATATTTTAATTCTTCTAACTGGAAACAAACCGTTTTTAATAAAAGTGCATAACAAAATTAATCTTGGTATTGAACTGATACAATATTATACTACCAAACAGTGGAACTTTCGGTAAGTACGTTTATTATAAAATAATATGATAATAACACGATGATAAGATGCAAATGACTAAAAGTTTCGTTTGCTCCTTTCAGGAACGACCGTATGAAAGAATTACAGTCTGAAATGAATTCCTCCGACAAAGAAGAGTTCTTTATGGATACAATAGAAGTAGATTGGGATAAATACATGTCAAACTATATATTAGGCACCAGACAGTATTGTTTGAAAGACGATCTTTCTACTATGCCTCGTGCACGAAAAGTTCTTAGGTATTTGTATTTCGCCGATTGGTTCGTTAAAATTGGCCTCACGATTTTCTTCGCGTGTTTTATATATTTATGGATACACTCGTTCGAAGAACAAACTGCGGCCGTCTTTGAGGTTACCGAGATCTAGATTTCCCGAGATTTAAATGTTCTAAAATAAGTTCAAATTGATCACCCAATAAGACAATATTTGTTTATTTTTGTTTCTTTTTGTTGATGAAATAAGAAACATTAGAAATATTTCTAAGCTGAAATACTTAATTAAGGTGTAGGCGAAAATTTAGGCGAAAAACATTGTATATAGGATAAAAATATGTTGGATTTTTATAACTTTTGAAAATGTTTGAAAATATATTATTAAGACGAAGCTTCTATTTTGTAATTTATTTAAGAATGTATTATCCATCTCTATCAACATTTCGGACATTACCAAGTCCATAATCGGCTCGATAAAGTCTGCAACATTGTTATGCCCGTTACATAAGAATCGAAATTACCTGACTAGCCTACAAAGTTGCATAAGAATGACCACTTAAATTATCGATACGAACAAAAATTCTGCACGAATATAAAAAAAGAATATGAATCTTCTACCGACAGATTTATAAGAATATTCATAGAATTCATAAAATATTCAAATGTTTCAATTCAAATATTCAAATATTGTAGATCTATTTACTGCTCTTATTTGGCATTAAAATGGCATAAATATTCAATGAAGTGAACCGAGGAAGACGAGTTAACTAATTTCTGACGAAAGATATTCTTATTTAAGAGTCTCCTATCCGTTTTACACGATTTATCTGCATTAATGAAATTAAAATTCTGACTATAAAAGTTTCTAATTAAAAGGAAACATAGTCAACAGGTTAGAAATGAATTAAACGAGTAATCGTAGAAAGAATAACGCTGAAACAAAATTGATAATCCTAATATCATTTTTAACTAGACCTAACCTCGAATGTAGAGAAATAAATTCAATAAAAATAACGACTAATGCAAATACCAGTCAATGGGCGTGAATAATTCGACGCTATTTTGGCGATGCATCCTGAATCAACGGATGACAATGACTACCTTCAGGCGAGAACGAAGACTAAAGGAAAAATGACGAAGCACATTGCGAATACGGTAATACCCGAAGGGTGTCGAAACCTGACACTGTAGCACTCGTCCTCTTTCGTACTCACTCGTGCACGTGCGTTCCTTCTTCTCCCTCCTCTCCCAACATTACCATTTTCACTTTTACTTTTGCGGTACAGCCCTCACTCTCCAGCCATCGCTACAGGTGTGCTGGCGCGTTTCTTTTTGAATAAAGATTGCTCGTGCACGCACGCTTTCGCTCCGCGTCATTCCTCATGATCGCACTTTTACTTTTTGTCAGTACGTCTTTCTTACCTTCTTTTCGTACCTGAAAATTTCCCTTTTCTTAAATTTTGTCACTTTTAACATTAAGAGAATGACAGTAGACATTTTATTATCTATATATGGTAATATTCTCCATTTCTTTCTATTCGTCTTTGTATTAAACAAATCATCTTAAATATTAACGAGTAACCGAATGCTAGGTAGGTTACACATTAAATAAGTAATCTGTTAAGTCATCTTTCTTAAAAATGTTTCTTCTTTTAAATTCTGTCAGTCTTAACAGCGAGAAAAACAATGACAATTATTTGATCATTTATATAGCGTTAGGTTAATTGTAATTAAAGCAATATAATGACAATAGATAAATGTACATTATCATGTTCCCGTCAATAGAAGTAAACGTTAATATTTATAAAATCACCCGAATATTTTTAATAATTGTAAAGACAAACTAGTTTAAGATAATTCTAGTGTGGGGCTATGTATGCATTAGCTATAATCAAATGCTCGCATCAAACAAATGTTCAGTTTCTTTTTCTGCTAATAACAAAGAAGTCGTTCTGCAGTCACATCGTCAAATGCGTTTATATCCATAGAGATGAATACCCTTTCGTATGCGGTAAAATTGACGCGTGACAAATTGCCACTAGAACGCGCATAACCTTAAATAATTAACATAACCCCAAAAATTTCAGAGATTTCTCAATAATCGTGATATGGTTTACCGCTATAAGTCAATGTAATGGTAATGTATAATGAACTGTCCCTCATTTCTTAATCGAGGTTAGCCTGTCTCGAACAATTATGTAAGAAATTCTTCATTTCTTGCTACTTGTAAATGGTTCATTATAATATTGAATCGACATTTTAGTTTTTGCATGAAAAAGCTAATCAAGCATTGGCTTATTGTAATACTTTAATTAATTTATATTTTATTTATTTATATATTTATAAATTTAGAATAAATAAATAAATAAAATAAAATTAACATTTATAAATTAAATTTAGATAACAATTCAAAGCATTTGGTTTGCACGATAAATATAAGAACTGTGTACCACTAGTAGGAAATCATTCCTTATACTTTTCTTTACTCTATTCTACGTTACGGACGACAGACTTAATTAGATTTAACATATCCTCAATAGGTCGGTTAAGAAAATAAAATTGCACCAATTAATAGAGGTCGACATTATTCAAAACTTCGTTTAGTGCATGCGTCGCGACATTGTCGTTTTTATTGGAAAGATTAATTCCTGTTGACCAAAATTTGCGAATGGTAATCCCAATATTTATGAGAAAACTAAAATGCGAATATTCTTTATTAATAAGAATATTTTTTTGTATTAATAAAGAATAGGATATTTATTAATAAAAACATGGCTTTCCCAGAATTTAAATTTCCAAATATTTCCCCCCGCAAATGTTAATGACCATTTAACGAATGTTTTCTAATTCTATAATTTGAACGTTCGTCCTATAGCATAGTAAATTTTTGCCAATGGTATGATTTTATTAAATGTAAATGTTAATCAATGTTTTAAAATATTATAAACAAGCACTTCAAACAGGAAAAACTTTAAAAGATGAAAAATGAGGCGTAACAAAGTATCTTTTTCTCTTTCAATTCAATGTGAGAGATTAATAACTTATTTACGGATTTGTGTCAGATATATGATATATTTGTGAAGCGAGTAATTATAGAAGAGATTATAGAAAAGAAATTGTAATTAAAAATTAGGGGAGGCAGAATCTTTAATCGATATCATTAAGGAAAACAAGTAACGAAAACTTTCCTCTTGTTATTTATAGATAATTCTCATTTGCCATGAATGAAGTTCCGGTTGTCACCCGTTATTCTGGTTCTCAAAGAATTTCGAAACATCCTCGACATACACGGAAAATAAATCCCCTCTGTTTCAACAAAATCATGGCTGTTTCCACTTCTGGCGAGACATATTGGATTTCAACAACAGATCGAATTATCGAGGATAAATTCACAATACAAAACGTTATATAAACGAGATATCAAAATTAAAGTTAACATGAAAGACCCGAAGAAGACTAATCACTTTTTAAATTAATAATACAAAACTGTAATAACACAAAAATAAACTGTAATAATTAAACTGTAATAATACAAAATTTTCGAAATAATCATTGATAAAAATGTAGCGGAGTAATGATAACGAGTAACAACGTGACAACTGTACTCTAAAAACTAAAAATGATCTATAATTAAGCTATCATCTTAAATCTATATTTCAAGAACCTTTCTGCGAATCTAATTTACTTTGCTCATTTAAATTCTTTACAGGATACGGTCATATTAAATTGAAATATACATACACAACTTTGTTTAGTTAAAAACCCAATTAGTAAATATCCTAAATAAAACGTTCAGCACGCGTCGTATATTTTCTTATAGTAGTTTTTTGTTTTTAATATATGTATATTAACAAAAACGTGCATCCGATATATCCCTGTGTTAAAATTACATATAACTAATATCAAGTTAAATGACTAAAGAAAGAGAGGTTCCAGCGTAAGCTCATTTCACGAGTTACGTAAGGGTTTGTAAAAGCAATTTGACAAGACTCGGCGCACGTACATAGATATACGGTCGGGTTTTGTAGTTGTTCATCCACACATCACGTATCACCATTCCCTCTAACTTTAAGAATACCTGCAAGAGTAACACCGAAACGTCCATGTCTTCCAAAAATTCATTTTCCCTCCTTTTGCCTACGTTAACGTACGATCCGTATAACATAACACAATCGAGATACTTCTTGAAAAAGAAGGACCTATAAGTGAGCACACATGTATACATAGACCAAAGTATACAAGTTATGCCACAGTTTAGCGTAGAAATTTTGTCAATATGTTCTATACGTATAAAAATAAAACATCATGCAACAGAAAGTCTACAGATGCTTTGCTAGAAAGTTACCACAAAAATATGAGATACGGCATGCATAGACAGATATCGATACACATCTCTAGGTTTAACACAGCACAAAACAAGATACATAACGTTCATTGTACATATCGTTATGTGCAAAATGCTTACGTACGTTTACCTAATCCATGGAAAGCACTGGCAAAACTTGCACGCTAAACTGCAAGACGCTCCGTATAAGATACATAATTTAGAATATAGTTTACTTAGTCAAGAACATTATAAGTAATTATATCAAGTATATAGATAATCGGTGTATTTTATAATCTAATAGTGGAATTAAGAAAACCGATTACGCATGAAACGAAATCTTCCAACGCAATTTACTCAATTCTTCGTTTCGTCTTATCTCAAAAAGTTCCTCGATATAGTTTTTTCAATCTGTATCTCACATCCATGAAATGCTTCTACAGATCTGATTGTATGGTAAAACATAGAACAACGTATTCAACCTATGTTTCACATTCATAAAATAATTCTGATCGATTAAACTGTATGATAAAATGTAAAAAGAAAAAAAAAAAACGAACAATTACGTGATTCGAAGTTGGATAATATTGAGCTATTCTTGTAAATAAAGGTGGGGAGAGGCAAACAAAACTGAATGTGGGGCTGCATCGATGATCGTCCAAGGAAATATTGGGCCAACGTTACGCCTTCTCAGTTTATACCGAGCTCACCGTTCAGGTAACACCGATCGACTGTAGCCGGTCACTCTTAAGTCTCGTTTCATTTAGTTTCGTTCCATTCTCCAATTGTTCACTCGTGGCCACTAGTACTCGGCAAAGTATTCGGATAAAGAGGAATTTTCTGTTATTTCTGTAAGTAAGTGCTCGACATTGTAACCAATGGCTTTCTTCTTTCTTCCTTTTTGCTTTGCTTCTTCCTTTCGAATGATACACTCGCATAATATATTTTGACGGTGAGTCGTCGCTGCAGAATAATTCTTAAGAGTTACATTTATTATTATACGCGAAGGTTTTCTCTTGTTATCTTGATATTCCTTCGAACGATAAAACGATGTAAAGAAACTTCGATTTCGCTTATCGTACATCCTACACACATTGCGATGCTCTATATAATTTGCACGAAGAATTAGTCGAGTGTGATACTGACGTTTGAATTGGCAAGTTACATTTATATTTCTAAAATTATTAAATCTTTTTGCGTAACGATGTGTTTCGTAATAAGACGAGTTCGTGTTAGAAATATATCTGCGTTTTCCGAAAATGGACGTTGATTAAATAAAAATAGGTACACACGATGGTATATAATTCATATGATATCTAATTGATCGATGTCTGACATATAATGTAAATTAAAAAAAAAATATAATCGTAACCGCTAAAAACTAACGAATGCCAAACTTTCTAAGTGAAGCAATACTCGAACGTAATAGTGACCGAGATTTTATAACGTGGAACAGAGTGATTCAACGTATATGTATATTGTAGAACTTTAAAGTCACAGAAAAATTTATGTTCTCTACACTGACTGTAAAAAGTCATGCGTTTAAAGTACCGAATATTCGGTTCTAATCTAGCGTTAAATGCCACATACTTGAACAGTCTTGTCAGTATCAAGTACCGAACAAAGCAAGATACCAAACGTGGAATACTGGAAATACGTGAATATTAAGTAGTAGTTGAAATGTTACTTTTAAACTAATGCATCTTTGTGCGTTGCCTAATATATTGTGCGTTAGGTACTTATCTTAATACGATTAAATAGTTACCAATACTATCTGCAGTACTCGATATCAATGTTAAGTACATACATCGATTTGTCTGTTGAACATTAAATGTTGAGCGTTTCATAAGTGACGAATGTTGAATGTCGAATATTACTTACACAATGTTAAGTGTGTCGCGCCTGTAAGTAACACCAAAGGGTAAATATCCAATATCGTGGGATGTGTCGAGCAAATTACTGAGAATCTGTAACGCGTATCGAGTATCAAATATTACCTAAGTCGTGGCAATGAGTGCCAAACATCGAGTACCTGAGCATTAAATATTGAATGTTAAGTACTTATTAAGCGCCAAACACTGAGCGTTAATTACCGAGTACGAAACGACGAATGTTAAAAGTCCTGCAAAAATGACAAAATATGAAATTAGTATCTTTTCAATTATCAATGGACTTGCGGATTTCTACTTTTATAAACCTGATTAGACGAGATTCAAGTAGAAGTTTATTTCACCCACTGAACATTATATTTTTTCGTATAACGTTTATTGCGTGTATTTCGCGAGCTTTCGCGATTTCAGATTTCCCGTAGATGCATAAAAATCAGCCGTCTCGTTGATAAATACCAAATATTAATTTTCTATGATTAACACGGAATGTTTGGTATCTACGAAAGGTATGAGAATTTGAAAGGTACGTGAAACTATGAATAGGAATGATACATCGGTGTAAAGATGTGGGAATTTCTATATCGATACACATTATATGACGATACGCCTCAAGGTAACAGAAAATTCAAATTCACGCGAGTTTTTACGTACTTTCTGATCGATACTATTTTGTCGATTACGTAACGATCAACGTCGTTTTGAAAATTGAGAAACAGACAGTTTTGGAGCTTCCATTATAAAACGTTGTCCGAAGAGCAACGAAACAGAAGCTGATATTCTCAATAGAGAAAGAAAGAAGAAAAGAATTCTCAACAGAGAAAGCGACACGTTTACAATTCCACTTATTGCCAAGATTCTTTTTTCTAAAGTAATCAAACTTCGTACGTTTGAGTTTCTTTGTCAACACGTTGTTGCGTCTCTGCATCGTCGTAAAAGTTATTGCAACATCGCCTTCCGAAGATTCTGCAATCGTAATTTTCTTTCTTCCATACAAAGTTCATTTTCAGAAGATGTGTTACACTCGTTGCTTTAAACATTAACCTGAGTTTCATAATTAATAGCCGCTAAGCAAACGCAGGTAACACTGAAAGGATAGTAGCAAAACTTTCAACGTAATTTATTCCATTCACGATTTTCTCTTGTGGATGCTTTTTTTGCGGAAAATCGCACGATTACATTTCATATTTTTAAGCTACGAACGCGCGTAACAACGCAAAGATGCAGCGCGAACTGAACGTTCGAATAATTGCAACCGTGTGCTCTTCTCTACAAAAAGCAGATTATTTCACGTAGATCAACCTAGAAAAACGTATCGTTTGCCTCGTCTCATCGCGAACAATCTCCGCTGTGATCGTTTCGTAAGTCGACCAGCGTTCCTGTAATCTACTCTAATCGTTCGATACTCATCGTCTTGACATCCCCATTCGATGATCGCATGCAAATTGTTTGACTTTCATTTGTCATTTGTTTCACAGAAACAGTCACATAACCGAGTTGTTATGTACGAGCTGAAGATATATTACTGTAATTTTCAACGACGAATCTCGGTGCGTTACCAACACGCACATTTGTTTGCGATGTTTCTCCAAATACTGTAATTAATACTTTAACAAATATCGTAATTCTTCCTTTTATTTCCACTCTAGATCAATTACTATTTTTTAATCAAAACCAAAAAATACCTCCAAAAGAACGAAACGCGAAGTTACAAAACCAAATTAGGGCTATTATTTCCCTTTCCCTGTATCCTTCGAAATACTGCTTAAAGCAAAAAAAAAAAAAAAAAAAAAAAATTAAATGCCGTGATTGTATTACACGCTGCTAATAATTAACGACACTGCTTTGGGCATACTTTAGAAAGTGGAATTTCGAACGAATACGAATATACTTCAGTTTGGAAACGAGTAGGAAAATAAAAGGAAAATACAGGTTGTTGTGACAACTTAGTACACATGGTACACATTTTGACAGCCGCAGAACGCCTTTTCTGCTTCTTTCGTGTGATTTACAATCTACGCTACAATTTTCGTCTCAATGGTACAACTCTTTTTCCGGTGCACTATCCGTGTCAGCATTTTTTGCACATCTACACGATATGTCTACAACTTCTTGACATAAATCTGACATGGAAATTATCTTCTACTCACAGCTTGTTATTTTTCCCTTTTTGTCTAAATAGGCTTTTAGCAAACGAAAAATCGCTACAATTTTGCAAGACTGGACGATAGCGGACAATCTCTCGCCATAAAATAGGAATTTCCTTGCCAACGAAATTTAATCACTTTGTCTCTTCCTTTCTTCGTACTTTTATAGCAAATAAAAGTTTGCCAAGATTGAATCGCTTTAGTTAGATACGAGACGATGGCGGAATCTAAAACGGAGGACATCCCCGATAGGATAGCGGAAACATTCGAAGATCAAAACATCTTAATCACCGGTGGGACTGGTTTTCTAGGAAAAGTCGTGATCGAAAAATTACTTAGATGTTTACAGAACACGAAACAAATCTACATGTTGATCAGAACGAAGAAGGGAAAAGATCCGAAACATCGTTTGGAGGAAATCTTCAATTCACCGGTAAGATATCTCTTTCGTCGCGTAAGATATAATTATCTGGTACTCGTGGATCGTGAATTCTCAATTCGAGCTGGCTAATTAAATTTTTTAATGGAACAAATGCTAACGAAAATATAGTGTTTAAGACGGACATTGTCGTACGACCATTCTATATCGAAATCTGTGTTATCAAACAGAATCAATGCCGGCGAACATATAAAATTCTAGATTGAAGTTCAACGAATATTTTATATTGAATGTATTTAAATGTATTTAAGCTACGCAGACGATATTGCATAAGTACGAAGAACAAGCAATTAAGCCACATGTGTATACGTAAACAGGTTTATCATAACCCGTTTTCTACGTAAGAGAACTCTTCCTGACCTAATTTTCTAGACAGAGAAATTTAGCCCTCTGTGGCCATACTCTTCAAAAGATATTTAAAAAATCTACAAATGCAGGTCTTACTACAATTGCATAGAAACTCACTTGCATCCCAGTTTTCTTACAAACTGTTACAATTGTTGCGTTAGGAATATACACATTTGAATGTTTTTAATTTATATCTGAAATACAAACGCTTAGAGAAAATTTAATTAGTTAAGTGTTACGTATCGTGTGTGCAATAAAGATAAACTTAGATGTGCGCAATTTCATTAAAGAAGTTGTTTTCACTGCTGGAAAAGTAAGACAACTTTTTTAGACACGATTGTGTAGGAATAACTGAAGTTTCAACAAATAATAAAATTCCAAGGCATTACAAAATACCCTATGTATTTACTTTTATCAAATAAGAAAATATTACTTAAACAATGACCTTTTTTTAAATACGATGACGAAACTATGTCACGTAGACTGCAGACGAAAATTATACACCACTGGAAAGGCCACGAGAAAGAATCTGATCTGTACAGATGTAACATGATTGATATTGCGCAAAGAATCGTGATCTTCGCATATTCTTCGAATGAAATTATAGCCGTCATTCCTGAAATTATTATTACCTCGTGAATTTTTCTTCACGAGAAAGAAAGATTTCTTCTTTCACTTATATGAATTGCCAGGAGTCGATCGATCACGACATTATGACATGGTTGTGAATAACATAGAAATTACGTTCATAATGATTGCAACGCGAATTACTGAAATTTTCGTGGATTTGGTTACTAACAACGAAATTCACGACATGTAAATAAAAGTAAGGCGGTCCATTTTGTTACGTGACAGAAATCATTACGAGAAACTAAGTCAAGGCCTTATAAAATAGAGAAGAGGATGGCAAACGTTATATCAAGCCTCGTGTCCGGTGAAAGTTCTTATTTTTCGTGTAATGGTGTATTATATCATATTTTTCCTGCTACTGGCCCCTGAACCCCTTTCTAACATTCATATAAACGTACAGTCAACATAGGCAGAAGAATTTAGTTGTGAATTACATATACCAATTAGAATAATTAGTATATTACCAATTAGAATATATACCAATTAGAATAATAAATTAGAATAATTTATAATAGAATAGTATTCAATAATCATATATATATATATATAATAGTATTCAGTAAACGATAGTATTCGAATCTGGGAAAAATTTTCTGATGAATGTTGAATTTTTTACTAACAAGTAGAACAAAGTAAAATAGCATCCAAGATTCAAAATGGATCCATTGATATTTTAAGCTTTAAATTTTAAGAGATCAGTCTCATAAATTGAGCGAAATAATTCATACAAATGTAATTCTATTCTAATTTAGAAATCATTTATTTCAGCTGTTTGAGAAAGTCAAGAAACAAAGAGGTGCAGAGATACTTAAAAAATCAGTAACTGTTGTAAGTGGAGATGTATCGTTACCTGGGCTTGGAATTTCCTCAGAAGATAGAAAGATGCTTTGTGAGAAGATAAATATCGTGTACCATGCAGCTGCCACAGTACGGTAACGTGGTGCAAAATGAAGTATATTGGGTTTATGTGTAAATAACTTAAAAATAATATTCGATTTCATTATTGAATTGTTACAGATTTGATGAATTGCTGAAGAAAGCAGTATTATTGAACACACGTGGTACAAAGCAAATGTTGGAATTAGCCAAGGAGATGAAGCATCTAAAACTGTTTGCTCATATTAGTACAGCATATTGTCATCTTGAAGAAAAAGTACTATAACATACTATACTTATTTATGGTAATATATACTTGGAGTAATATATAATTTTCTTCTAGATTTTAAGAGAGAAACCATATCCACCACCTGCAGATCCTCATAAAATAATCAAATGTGTTGAATGGATGGATGATGATGTAGTTGAAGCTATGACAGATAAAATTTTAGGACACCTTCCCAACACGTATGCCTTCACCAAAGCTTTGTCTGAAAGCTTGGTTGAAGAAGCAATGCCACATATTCCAGCAATTATATTAAGGTATAGATAAAAATAATTGTTGCAGAGTATTAAGTATTTTTAATCACGGAAGATTATTTTACCCCTCTCCCTAGACCAAGTATAGTTATACCTATATGGAAAGAACCAGTGCCAGGATGGACAGACAATATCAACGGTCCGACAGGACTTTTAATTGGTGCTGGTAAAGGTGTTATTCGAACAATGTATTGTAATGACAGTAGTTACGCAGATTATCTTCCTGTTGATATTGCGGTAAATGCAATTCTTGCCAGTTCTTGGAATTTTATATATTGCAAGGACCATGAAAAGAGAGTTTATAATCTTACAAGTAGCAGTGAATTTAAGGTGTATTATCTTTTAATAAAAGTAATTTTGAATAATGATTTATAGATGTAGCTAACGATTCAGTTTGTTTCAACATGGAAATTTTAGGTATCATGGGCAGAGATTATTGCCAGAGGTCGAAAAATAACAGAAAAGGTACCTTTGAACGGGGTTGTTTGGTATCCAGGTGGCAGCATGAAAAAGTCAAGACTCATGCACAATATATGTGTTCTACTCTTTCATATGATACCCGCATATCTCATAGACGGACTTATTTTTCTTGCAGGCTATAAACCAATGTAAGTATATCTAAGTACATCTAAATATTGCAATTATTGAACTATAGATGTTAAATTATTTGCAAATCAAAACACTTTGACCATATTAAAGGACATAAAACTCTTACTATAAACAGTATGTGTCGTGTACAACGCCGAATACAAAAAGGTTTCGAAGTATTCGAGTATTACGCTAACAACCAATGGGACTTTGACAATTCGAATATATTCGAACTAAGAAATAAACTTAATCCTGTGGAATATAAGAAATATCAGTTACACGGGAAAGACATGGATATAGACGCATATTTCGAGACATGTATACGAGCAGCAAGAATTTACATTCTAAATGAACCACCGGAGACTTTGCCAGCTGCTCGAAGACACTTGAGAATGTAAGAATTATTTGCGAATTGATTCTCAGATCCTATCAACCTTAATGAATTTTTATATTTGTTGCAGCATGTATTGGGTTGATGTGATTACGAAGATACTTTTCTTCGTGTTACTGATCTATATGGTAGCATCCTGGAGTGAAAGTTTCAGAGCACCGTTAATAGGGAGTTGGTTATTTGTTACTCGGACTCTGTCGCACTAATTACTGACCTCTAGTTTTTAATACTTTTAGTAACTTAAATTTTTTCTATGACCAAATAAACTATAAATTCCCTTTTGTTTTTACTGTTTCATAGTTTTCTTGAATTAAAATAGTTCATAGAAGACACTGTATTATACAATTATTTTGTGAATAAATGTTTGCAAATAAAGTAATATTTCATTGAATCGCTTCATATGCTCTTTTCCGAAACATTACAGAGGTAAATAAAATACAGAATGATATTCTCACTAGAAAGTGATTTTTATTTATATCAAATATTGAAAGAGAATTACTCCTTTACACAGATTCCTGTACGGGTGGTTCATAACCTTCTGGTCTGTCAACCTTTGAGCCACTTTCACCTACTTCTTCACTTTTGCTACCAGCACCATCACCATGGAGCTCCAGGAGTTTACTCAATTCAAAACGTGGCTTCTTTAATACTTTAACCTGTAGTGTAATAAATTTCTTGTTTATATTTAAATCTACTCAAAATATTAAGCTTACAAGAACTGTTTATATACCTTGCGAATATATACATCATGTAGAGGATAAATTCCTTGCGAAGCTTTTTCAATATCCTTGGCAGTAGCATCTGGTAAGAGCTTACTAACCACACCCTTTAAATCGCTCTTTGTAACGTCGTTTGTAATCGTGTCTACCATCTTCTGTCTAATTTTCTTCACCTGAACATAAAAATACATGTATAGATAATACATGATACATGAGTAATAACTTCATAATCTATATATATATTAATTAAAAATGTTGCAACATCAATATCACTACTCTCTAATCCAAAAGTAATGTGGTAAGTAAGTGCGTATTATTGTATGCAACTTTGTAAAACACAAAAGCATGTATATCACTTTAATGCACTATAAGTTGCAAATATTACAGATAACATATAACAAATTTATTTTATATAAATACTAACTTGAGCATGTTGAGCATAACATGTTTTCCTGGTGCTCAGTTGATCTTTGTTGGTGAAACCAATACAGAAAACTCTGAGAAGATACCCATCAGTGGTTTTCACATCAACATTAGCTTCAATTAAAGTTTGCCATTTCTTAACCATGGACCTCAATTTATCTGTAGTTAGGTCCATACCATGGAAATTGGTTAACACATTGCGATGTTGAACATCTTCAGCAATCAGCCTAAATTTACGGAAAGATCTTTCGGCGTCTCCGTCATTTTGCAAATCGGCCAAGGAGACTTCAAATACTCTGTATTTCAGACCTTCAGAGGCAATCTCTGTAAAACAATAAACATAATTTTAATAAATAAAATGTTATATACTATATGTACAATACATTATATACAATATATTTTAAATAAATTTGTGGCAGTAACTAATTTTAATATTATTATGAGAATAATATTATGGTAAGTGTCTGCTTTTCTTTATGCAACATAAAACGCCATATAAAGTATCAATAAAACTTCTATGGAGCTGGAGTTGCAAAATTTTTATTGACGCAAAATATCTTACTTGTTCCTTGTGTTCTGTTGACCAACGTTTTGCCAACATGGCGATTGGTAAACATAGATGGTGCCTTAACATCGTACCAATCTTTACGGGTGAAGGGATCAACGCTGTTATAAAAGAAGCGTTAGGTTAGGAAGGTTGAACTTTTAGGTTAGATATAACAATTCCCTATAATTTAATAATTGTGTGGTACTTGAAGACTTTAACTCAAAATTTAATTTGTTGAATTCATTGAAAGCATCACATTTAATAGATTTCAATTGATAATAACATTATTTAAAAAGAAGTCAATAAAATGAGTAATAAACATTAGAGGTTAAATTTTCAATTATACAATTAAAAATTATATTTAGATAAAAAATACAATCTTTTAAAATTATTTTTTATATAAACAAATAAATATTGACAAAATCGAAATATTACACATGGAATATATGCATACATTTGACTGTTAGGTGTAGAGAATCTATTTCAATATCAAGCATCTTTAGCGATATCAGACAGAAAATTACATTTTTTACACAAGAGATATTTGAAATACATCGAGGAAATATTATAATTTACTTACATCTTCTTTTTAACACCCTTTTTACCTCCTTTTGAGAGCCCCTTGTTTTTTCCAACTGCCATGATGAAGGTTGCACGCTAAAAGAACACGTCTACGTTGTGTCGGAAACTGGCAGAGCGATCTATAAGGAATGGCGTATACACGAATACTGATTGGTTGAAACAGTTCGCTTCTATTTTGAATAAAATTTTTCAATTAACATTTTATTTGTGATCATATAAAATCATTTAAAAAATTCCTAATTATTTATGTTTATTATAAGTAAATCTTTAATATTAATACAATATAATAATAAATAATAATATAATATAATAAATGGGTATTAAAAATAACTACGAATAAGAATTTTCCAATATTGTTACTTAAACATCAACTTTAATATATTATACTAAACTTGGATATACAAAGGTATATATATGTAGCAACAATAAAATCGAATAAAAAATATATCTTACTCTAAAGAAAATAATCTTGTATTTATAAACTTGTATTATAATGTAAGTTTATTTATATGTTGTAAGCTTAATGTGGATTAATTTAAAAATAAATTACTATTTCTATAATCTATGATTTATTTTAAGAAATCTTATTTTAAACTGTTAATTCAATACATTAAATGCAATTAAATATATTGAGTATTGGAAATTATACATGCATAATTGCAGTTTATGCAACGAAGTTTTCTGCTAAAGTTTGAGTTTTATTTAAGGTATCGAATGTCGACAGCTGTTGGCCTTTGGCTAATTTCAGTACAATTCGAATTTTCGCATGTAAGACGGTGGGATTTATTTTTTTTTTTTTTCATCGAACGCAAATGCAATGTTCAGCGTTCGTCTTTTTTCGCGATAAATTTCCTCGGTAAATGAGAAGATTTTTAGCGGAATATATGTGCACGCAGCGGTCATTGCGAAGACTCGCATCAAATAGTTGGCCTATAAAATCGTTCTGATAATCATGAATCTCCAAACACTGTTTCAGGATTTCAATCCAAGGTAAAAATTATTGCACGCGGATTCTTTTTTTAAATTTCCTCCTATTTCCAAATTAATAATAAATTCGCCTAATATAATGGTATTTTATATTTACTGGAACATACAAAATAGTTCAAAACATCGAGTTTTATTTCATGCATTTAAAGATTTATGTTGTTTAATTTCTGATTTGATATTCTTTACAAAATTATATGATTTCATTTGTGAACTTATGTAACTTTTGATAATTTGCATCAAGGGTCTATTAATATTTTCAATTTTAGTCTAAGACATTTTATCTGGGTCAGATGGTTATTTTAAACAAGTAACTGATACTTCATTCAGCACATTTTATCATTGTTGGAAGATTGTTGACCTTTGTCGGAAATTATCGAAAATGATACAGTTTCAATATTTTATTAAATTTTATGGTTTATATTTTGTAATCATTGGAAATTATTATCTAAAATAATAAATATAATTGATAATAACTTTTTATAAAACTCTGTAACATATCCTTTATGTAATTTTAAAAATATTTATGAAAGTATATGCAACAAAATATACTAATCATTTCTAATTTATATTTTAGTAAATTTTTGGTACACTGCTGTTTGATGATATTTACAACCTTTTTTGCACTTCGTTTGGATGGTTTCATAGAATGGAGTTATTGGACTGTATTTACTCCAATATGGTTTTGGAAAAGCATGGTAATTTTGGGTGCTATTGTTGGAAGTTATGTTTGGTGGAGGCATCCACATGCGAGATTAGAAGGAGATGCTTATGTACATTATAAAGCAATGTTGATTACATTGGCATTACATTTGATTCTGTTAATGTTTGAATTGTTAGTATGTGATAAATTAGAATCTGAAAGACACCTTTGGATGCTTGTATTTATACCACTTATCTTCATCTCTGCTGTATCAATAGTTGTAAGTAATTTTTAATTGTGTACCTGGAAAGTATGGATTGATTCTACAGAAAATGTTCTTATATTTTTAGGTGTGTATATGGGCTGCAAGACACGATCGATCATTTGAACTTGAATTATTTTGTGCAGTAAATATTCTGCAGTTTATTTTCTTAGCATTAAAACTGGATGGTATAATCACATGGAGCTGGGAAGTAGTGTTTGCTCCCCTTTGGGCACTGTTATCATTATCTTTAGTTGCAGTGCTATATGCAATAGTGTTTGCTGCTGTTTTATTAAGAACTCCACAGATTAATGCCAGACAAAGGCGGACATCTTTGAATTCAGCATTGGCATATACATTTCTTGTGGTTCCAATTCTAGTGTTCCAAGTAAGAATTACAATAATTTTGAAAATAATTTTCTTTTTAATGAATTTCATTAATACTATGATTTTATTTGCTCTAGGTACTATTAGCAAATAAATTAGATGGAGATATTTCATTGAATTATACAACAGTAGCAATGCCACTTTTAATATCTCATGTAACACTTATTTTTATGTCATTTGACGCAAAAGGAGGAAACAGATGTAAGACAACAATATCAAACATAGATTTCATATAAAATTAGATATCTTGAAATGATAAAATTATTACTATTAACACTTTGAGGACCGAATTCGCGTCTTTCATTTTCCAGTGGTTGGAGACTGGTGACTGGAGACGCGAATTCGCGTCTTACATATTTCATATGGTATCCTATAAAAATATTAACTACTGTTAAATAAAATAGTAAAAAAAGCAATGGATACTATAAACAAAATGTTATAAATGTGTTTTTACATTACATGCTTGAATAATACAAAACCGTTATCAATATACTAGATATACTATTGGTTGCTTTAAATCTTCTCAATCGCTCCAAAAGCACGCTGTAATTCAGGCTATATGCTTATCAGAGCAGCCGGTTCCCAGAGTGTTAAGAAAAATTTGTTATTTATTCTAGGGTGGTTTGGTATCAGAAAAGATTTTTGTCATTTTCTATTGGGATTATGTCCACTGCTCCAAGAATATGGTAATATTTCTTACCAACCACGAAGTGAGCAGGACCAACCACCATCAGAACCAATGGTGTCGGAGAAGAATGAAAAACACGTTAAAAAAATCGACCTAATGAAACCCGTCGTACCTATAATTTCTATTGATATGCCAGATTGATTGTATTGTTTAGGTATGCATAAATATACGTAAATATAGATAATTAATGTCAATTTAAAAGAAATATTTTATATTATAGCGTCTATTCGGATGTACAAAATATTTTTATCGATATGATTGGTTCGTACCAGATGCCATATCTTACCAAGTGACGGACAGGTGCGTAAATAATAACGGAATTATAAAAAAAAGAGGAAAATTATTATTTTCGGTACGATATGAAAGTCTTGTTATTGTTAAACATATTGTGCGCCAAGGCAATCATAATTATATTATCCATTTTATTCATGGGGCTTAACCTTACATGTTCATTGTGAAGATTTCAATGTGAAGTAGAAAAAATCTTGGAAGGTTTTTTTGAAACGATCTACTCAGAGATCACGCGAAAGTTCTATATTGGACGCATCTACATGAAATGCCCCTGGAGCAAATTTAACAGTCGCAGTGCTCAAAATCATTGTCTCTTAAAGCTGCATCAATTTTATGTGTATCCAGACACTTAAATTACGCGTAGAATAAGTAACCAACCCGTCCATTTGTTTGATTGCTCCTTTATAATGATATAGAATAATTGCCGACCTATTTTGTTAAGCCTGTTGTTCATAAACTTTACGTAACGGTAGCATCATTATTACTTTGCCGAAAGTAGTAGGTATAAAATAATGATGAACATGCCTAAGCTGGTGCTAAAAAGTTAACAATATCTTAGATATGTTTTGTATGCAGCTGTGAACTATGTTTAAAATTAAAACTAAACCTCAGTGTATCGTTATCTGTACAGGGCTAAGCTTAATTTGTAATATATTATGTTTTAAATAGATTTTCCTGCAGAGTGTCGTGAATGTACATTTGGAGCTTGTTACCAAGGAAAATCTTTTATGTAAATAATACTCCAAGTTTTAGGGTTTGCTAGCACTGTACAGTTCATGTCCAGGAGGTTTATTATGTATATAGCTAAGTTTTGATCAATGCGTAACTGTCTGACTTTTAATTAACATAAAATTTGTCAATATTGAATTATTTGTAAAAAAATTTGTATGTATATATACGTATATATAAAGATAACATAAAGAGTAAAAAGTAAAAACGAGTAAAGCTGTGAACGATATGAATAATTACGACTTTACATTATGTTTTACATTTTCTTTTAAAGATTACTGTTTTTATCTTACATTATTTAATATGCAAAATTTTTATTGTGAATAAGGCATGGTTGTGTTATTAGTCTAGTAAATTTCAAGAGATTGTCACAATTAATGAACAAAGATTGTTGACTACACGAAAAAATAATTACATTTTATTTTTATTTTCTTGGAAACGTTGTATTATATGTACGAGCCCTTTGTCGAATAAATTTCGTTTTAATAACAAATTTTAAACACACATCTGTAATGAGTATGTTGATAATATATAGAACAAAAAACAAAAGTCATACATTTACATTAGAATAATTTTTCTACATGTTCCTAAAAATTTCGCGATATTTCTCATAAAAATATTTATATTAATGTTATCAGACAGGTAACCATTTTAATATGTAATGTAAGCGTGTTCAAAGGGCTCTGTTACTTTAAATGTTAAATTAATTTTGTGTACGATTACTACTCATTAGTTTCTTAATGGATGCTAATGAATAATAAATACGTTTTATAATCGATGATGTTATAAATACATAGCATGTTGGTGGTATATATCGAATAATTTAAGTGCTATCACGTTTCTTTTTAAATTGCTATTTATTTCATTGAAAACCGAAAATATTACGATGTACATAAAAGTATAATATTTGTTCGACACGATCTACGTGTTATGTATGATAATATAAGAATTGTTACGATATAAAGGGCGATGCAGATTCTTATTTACAATTAAAATATCATTTATCATAAACGTAGCTGAAATTTGCAAATTGTTCGAAACGTCAAGATTTTAATCGGCCTTAATGAGACTAGAGATCGGATATATCGGCTGGGATACAAGACTGAGCGCCTCGCATCTTTAGAGTAGTATGAGTAAAATGTAAAAAAAAAAGACGAAACAGAATAATTGCGTAAACTTGAAAACAAATAAACATTAAGGATATTAATTGTTAACGTTATTAGATATCGTAACTACTAAGTATACCCAATCATTTATTGTGTTATAATGTAGAAATAATGTACATACTCAGTTGTATTACAATAACATTATGGACTATATTAATTATTGTATATTATACATATCTATCATGCGCGATGGTTGGTAAATATGTAGTGGTATTATTTTATACACTACATGCAAGAGATACCATTATAATCTAATAAAGTTTATATTTTTGGTATTAACAGACACGAGCAATTTTTACAATACGAGATTTTTTTCGCTATTGTTTTTTGGATGTATGGATCGCATGTGATCAATCGGTATGGATCGTTCATGCGTTAAAAATATGGACATCTTTTTACCTCAATCATACATTAACATTGTGATCTTCGGAAAGGCTTTTTTTGTGAACATCAATCCTACGATTATTGGAAACCTATAATATGCATATAATATTTATGCTGCAAATTATATGATTTTTTACATAGTTTGTTCTTTTTTTTTAATGTAAAAAATGGATGACGATTATGGATACATATCCATAATGTCCCGTTTATCATCTACTCACATTTTTGGTATATGCGCAAACTATTGTCGGCCATTAAGTGCATTTGCATCGTAATAAATTGCATCGGTCATTAAGTCTCAACATAATGGTATATATTCCGGTACCCAAGTACGACCAAGGAGCAATGAGACATTCTTTGATACTTTTGCGACGTCAAGTTCGGAGTCCTCTATCAATGACGTTTCCCAAACGTACAGTATTCGCAAACGTTTTGCACAGAGCGTAACAAATTCCAACAATCCTGAGCAACTAAACATGTTAAGGAAAACAGATTATCGTCGTTTAATTATTTTCTTTTAACCAAGATTAACTAAAAAGAAACTACAGCGTAATAGTATAAAAGTAAATAATATAAGATTTAAAAATATAATGTCATAATTGGCAAAAGTAGTAACAGCTAGAAATATTGAAAATTTGAAAAAATCTTTCGCAATATAAAATTTGTTATTTGTAATCGTTACGTTTAAGCATTTTCTTATTGTATAGACAAATTTAATTAGTGTTACGTACGTGATTTCACAATCACCCAAACCCACGGCGCTTAGGCGTGGACATCTTTGAGCGACAGAGAGTAATACGTGATCGAGTAAACCGGGTCCATAAGCTGCAATTACCAGCTCAATCAACCGGGGACACTGATAGCCAATACGTAACACAGTTGCTTCCGACGGCGCTTCCCCAAAGTATAGGTGCGTTATAGGAACGTACGGTGCAAATAATGGGCTCTGATCGTCTTCGCTCGTCATGTAGGACAATCTAATTTACAGTGAATTTCATATTTTACATAATAGAAATATACCGCAATGCAGCTGATAGAATTTTGATACTGCTTTTATACAAAAATATTTTATATCGTGAAATAATGTATCCCATATTAATCTGTTTAAATGTTGTAGTTCTGTTATGATGATCCGAAGGATTAAGATAAGAACGAACGTTCACGATACAAGTAAATATATATAACTCGCACTCACAGTATAAGATTTATGTTGGGCAAATGAGTGGAAAAAGTAAACCAAGCTTTATCGCTGACTCGCGGAAGTGGTTTTGTCTCTGGATGCACTTCCAATCGCAGGGTTTCCAATTGCAGCTGTTTTTCAGAACTCAAAGCTAACAGTAACTCGTCGCTAAGCAATGAATAGGACAGTGACAATTCTTGCAGGTATCGACAGTAATTGACCAACGCCTTAATCCCTGCAAAAATTTGTTGATATTATATTGTTTTCATCGTACTTGTTATAATCGTTAACGTTATCATTAACATGATCGAGCTAAATTTTTTCAAGATGAAATTTAAAAAGCGTTGGATTATTTCTTGTAGAATGAAAGTGAGTTAAACCTTCGGGTAACAATCGAGGAAATCCCTTAATTCGTAGAAGTTGCAAAGTTTTCGAAGAGTCCTCATCGCTTCCGGAACGATCCTTCTTTTGTTCGATCGAGTCTTTGTTTGATATTTTCATGGTGGATTTGAACTTATCATTGTCGATGTCTAAGAAATCAGGCTTTGCAGTGCTCATTAGTGCCAGCATCTATCAGCAAACATTCCAACAGGAAAACTAATTAATTTAGAAAATTTAATAATGTCTCTATAAACTCCAAATAGAAGTTTCTTTTATAATAGAGAAATCTAGTCAGGACTTGTGACAAACATTTAAAATGATACTTCTTCACCATTGAATTGATCTGCTATTCAATCTGCTAATCAATCAAATGACACAATTATCAGCGCACTTCGTTCCTACTCATTTCAGCATTAAATTTTATATACATAAATAATAAATTTCGTCGTTTATCAAAGATTATCATAATTATCAATAGTTTCCATAATTCGTTCAACTTCAACATCCTAATCAAACTACACCATCAGAATATACATAAATCAATCCATTGTTAGTCCTTCCCAAAGATTTACATATACTCTATAACACAAGATCAAACGGGTGCAATATATATTTACAAAAATAATACACTTTTATTTCATAGATTGTTCCATCTTCATCAATCGTCAGTGAACACTATATCATTTGTATGATAATAACGTATAGGGTTGAGCCCACTATTAAGTAAAAGTGTATCACGCTTTTATATGTACCATCAATCTATGATATTATAAAGCTTTTTATCAAAAGAATTAATTTTTACACAGGCATAACCTTCACGATCTTATATTACAGAGTATATTTACTTCCATTTCAATAATTCTTCCCAAGATCTTACTTTAGTTGGTATAACAATCCTTAATTGTTCCTTAAAAAAAAAAAACTACTCCAAAAGAAATCTTCAAAAAATTCCACAACTTGGACACTTTCTTTATACCACCAATACAATTGATATAATCGATCGTATACCAGCCACAGAAACCATAAACCGCCGAAAATTTTCAATTGTATCCGATTAGCGTACAGGCAGCCCCGACAGGCTCCACGCTACTATGACTCTTCAGGAACTCGCGGAACGGACAAACTTGCTACGCCGAGGAATGCAATACGTTCCACTCATAGTTGAAGAGAGCTAGTTCGTACGGCCTCCGCCGCAGGAAGCGGTGAGAAAAAGCGAAAGGACGATTGGAAAGGCTGTTACAATCGTTGTGCAAGAGAAAACACTGATCGAATTGGGACCACGGAGAGGCTTGTGACTAGGACATGCACGTGCTAGGTATGCGTTGCACTAAGTTCAGCAGGTAACTTTATAAGGAGTCTGTGTATACTTTGAGCCGTATACCCGGGTAAAAGGATCGCTACATAGAAAGCGGTCATGGACTAAGTAAAATGTTTTAAATGTTCCTTAACCTCCAGCTATATATTGCTATTCACGTGCTAGCGTTTGCGGATCACGTGCATTGCCCGTATCAGAAGGATCTCCAGTTTGATACATGATATTGGTAGTCAAGTTAATTAACTCTTCGTTACTCTTTTTCTTTTTTCAAAGTAGCATGATGTATGATGTTTGTACTAGGATCTACGACAGGACAGCAAGAAATTTTCAGCGCCAAGTGTTAAGTATACGTATATCAAATTCTAAATCTTCAGTTTTCTAAGGTATTCTAATTCTTTCTTTGAGAATCCTAAATCTTGGGTACACGAGGATCTTTTATCGTTCCATCTTCTCTAGAATCTTCTCTAGAAATAAATAGAAATAATGGTTTACTTAGTAATAATACCATATTTCAGTGAATTTGCGAAGAATTCTTTATGTTTTTTACACGTAAAAAAATGACGCGGAATTTGAGAGATTCTCTGTGACGTTTGACAATCAAGAAGAAAAGAAAGGAACGAAGAATTTACATTATCAAAAGTAAAATAAATAAAAAAGATTGTAACTGGATCGGAAAAGCAAACGAAATAAATATTACATAATATTCGCATTGATACACGTTCGCGCTGAAATATTAAGTATTTTACGGGCATACTAAAACGTTTGTAATCCGTAAAAGGAGGTCATGGACTTGCAGAGACTGTTGCCGGTTCCCAGTAGACCATGCACGTGTTTTCCTTTGCAACTCACGTGTTTCACGAAGAGAAAGGAAACTGATATAAATGACTAACTAATTAAACGTCGTTCGATACCTACTCGATTGCCTTTACTTATCAAATACTTGTTTAAACACTTCATTCTTTATCCCTGTTAAAAAGATTACATTTCTTTCGACGATATCTAGTAAGAAAATAAACTATTTTTTTTTTTACATTTTTTACAATTTATACATTTTATTTGATATACTGGATTTATATATTATATTATGTTTTTAAAAACATTTAAAACATAGGCACGTACAATTGAATAAATTTAGCGAATACTTCGCAAAAAATAAATCTTAGAAAATGCAGAATAAATTTAGCTAACCCTTTACGAACTTATTTAGAAAATTAATAGTCGGAAGAACATGGCTAGAACGGCAAATAAAAATAACGATGGTGAAAGTCAAGCTTCGTCAAACGTTAAATTCGTCATATTTTATCCGATACGCGAAGCGGTAAGTTTTAAACAGACGTTAATGACAAACGCTGCTGCCACGAATCTACTAAACAGTTTCATCCAACGTAATCGTAACGCTGTACCATTTAAAGGGTGTTATTCCAAAACATTCGATCAATGTATCTAATATCGATAATAAATTGTCCATCTTTGACACGATATACAAAAAAAAGAGGCTCAAACCTAAGCTTAGATTTACAATTTTTTATATTATACATAATACCGACTAATCATTCAGTGTTGTAGAAAATGCGAATTACACACATCAAAATGCAAAAAAAAAAAAATATTTAGATATAAAAAGATATAAAGAACGTTACCTATTATCCCGGTTGTGACTGAATTTTACGTTCCTTAAGAACGGTGATTTGCGAGTGAGCGTGAATCGCGGAACACAAACTGACAGATAGAAGGAAAGCTCTTTGCGGAGGAGAGTCGTGTTCTTTGGAAGCGAAACCCATTTACTTTTGCAGTGGCTCGCCGCCAGCATTCGATTCGGTTGCCCGTTAAACTGTTACCTGAAACAGCACGCATATTGTTAGCATACTGTCGTCATACACCTGAACAATAAACTTATTTCTCCAAATAATGCTTCATTGCACGAAGCACTACTTCGCTAACCGGCCACAGAGTACAAATGAAATACAAATACCTGTCACTGATATAGAAACATTTTATGAATATGAATATTATATGTGTTATATAAAAACGTTTCGAAATTTCATTAACATTCTAATGAAACAGTCATTTATCATAAAAATACATTCGGTAAAAAACGAATATATAGCATGAATTATGATCTTAAATATATGTAGTTAGCGCAAAAAATGGTCTCATTAAATATTGTAGCTTAGTAATATAATCAATAATTAACCGTTCAAATATTCTGGACGTCTTTGTGAACTATAGCTATGTAATAAATATCTAGTAACTTCTATATACGTTTTCATATTGATCTTAAATTTTCAAAATCTGGAAACGTATATAATAGCTACAAGATATTTAGTACAAGTATATACATATTTCAGAGATCATAAAGGCATTTAAATATTCAATTATTCAGTGCATTAAGCACAGATAGCTGTTCATATCGCATATTAATATTTTACTTTAATCTTAAATATATCGTAACCTCAAATTGATTCAAATTTAATCAAGAACAAGGAAATTTTAAAATGTTTTATATAACGTGTATAATATATTCCTAAAATTTTCGCGTGCCACCGTATATATATGTAAGTAGTAAGTACATATAACACTAAAGATTCACTCCACAAGATCAGTTTCAAGAACTCTGGTGGGGAAAGGTAGCCAGTCAACGAATCAAAATCTGGTCCAGTTCACGCGGCACTGCTACGATCGTTAATAACGCATCGCCATTTCCAATAAAAAAACTATTTCTATGTATTACAACTTTCCTTGTCACGGAACGTTACGCAGCGAATCCTGCAACCTGACCGTCGAATTTCAACATCGTGTTACTACGCGTATTCCCCTTTAGAATCGTCCGAATTGCTTGCCCAATAATTGATCACACCTACTAATACGCAGATATTCGTGTTTTGTGGTACGTCGAAGCGAAACGACACGCAATGTTCTCCAAATACCAATTTGCCAAGTATGTATGTATTTTTGTTTTTCTCGTTGAGGAATCTCCAGTTCTACGTGGTAACTCTATAACGGACTTCTCGAGACCGATAGAATTTTTTGTTTTAGCAGATATTTTTTGTTGAACGTACGTCCCTACAAACCGGTCTCAAGTTAATACTGTGCTTAGTTGCTCACTGTGCTGCCGTGTCCTGCCTGACGCACGCGACACTGCTAAAGGCAGCTGAAATTGATACACGTGTTTCACAGCTCACGTGTACCCTGCGTATTGATACCTGTATGTTCATACGCATTCGTCCGTGTCTATCCTATGCAGACATATATCGTTCATGCGATATGCGTCATCATCGCTGCGTGTCGTTCTTTCTGTATTTCTATTTTGAGAAAATGCCGAACTTGATTATTGCTTTTAGGAGTTCAAAGTTAGGAATTAACGAATAACAAATTATTTGGAAAATATAGGAATGATGTCTTTCTAGTTTAATCGAATGGAAAAGTATACTTTCGCTTTATATGGAATTTTGTGTTGGTCTCTGACGGCTAATGTTGCGTTAACGTAGCGTTTCATTCGCAATCTGTTTTTCATCAATATATATTATCAAATTCTGCTTTTTAACATTACCCCTCTGAAAGGAAATTAATATCTCTCCAATACTATTTCTTCTACGTAGATCCTAAAATTTTATGAAATATAAAGTCCAAATGCTTACAATATAATTATGATAAACCTGCTTAATTTGATAGGTTAACGTTCTTGGAAGTTGATAAGTGGGCGCGTGACAAATTAGTTAAAAAAAAATTAGATTGCGATTTAGTAAATGGATCTTATATTACAATAAATACACATCATTCAAATATAAGTAGTGTTTAAATACATTTTTGGTTTTAGTATTCAACATAATTTTACTACATAATGTGTATTCCATGTTTCTTATGAACAAAGTATTAAAAAAAAAAGGATGCATAAAGAGACATAAACGCGAAGAAAAAGTAAGAAAAACAGCAAAGCTAATAAATTTTAATGGTTCTTCAAAATTTTTTAGAAATTTTTTTTTACATTTAAATTATTTTTAAATTACTATTCTTTTATCGAAAAGAAGACTTTAGCCATTACATTATCTAATGTAAACAATCTTAAATATTATAAAAGTAATTGTTTACCTTTATAATTTATTACACAAAATATGAATAAGCGTATCTCTTCTTTTTTATTGGATCTTGTCTTACAAAGATCTGCAAAGATCTCCTGCAAAACAACAAAATGGCTTTTACTGAATTTGTTAAATAAAAATGGTATATTAAGGGAATTTTATAAGAAGATCAAGAATTACTAATTTCATTATTAAATTATCACATTATTACATTATCTAAAATTGCGATTGACACAATACATGTAATGTATTTATTCGTGATGTTTAATTAATATTACGTGTCATATAATTTATTTGTTATAATGACGTCTTACGGATGATTTGTTAATTTACTTAGAAAACGTAATAGTGTTTCAAACGACCGGTAGAAGCGGAAAGATACAGTCACTATCGAACATTTTTTTGAAAACAAGAATACGTAGAAAAGATAAAGATAGGAAAAGAGATTTTTCACTTAAACGTTACGTGTGACGAACACCGAGGTACAACGTGCAACTTAGACCAAATGAGAATGACTAATGAACGATTACGATGCTCAGGAACGTAATATTTATGGGTACATTCTTTAATTTAATTAATTTTCATTTCTTTCACAAATATTTTTGCCACTCTACACACAATTGAATCTTAAAAATTAATCAAACGATTAATTTCATTTAAATTACTTCACCGCCGTAATACATATCGAAATGAGATATTTAATAAATTGTCGAATTATATATATTTCTTTTTTACATTATTTTTAAATAATGTAAAGTGATATGTTGATAGTAATGAAATATATTTTAAATATTTCTTATTGAAATTAAATTTAATTATTTAGAATAAATGAAGTATGTGTGTAATTTGTATCGATGCTAATTTACCGTAGTGATCCAGAAAATCATAAGGCAGATGCAATTTCTAGTAGTTAGATTGCAGTATGATGGCGCTAGTAGGTAAAACCAAGCGAAATATGAAACGCTCAATTATTTTCTGATTCACGCGATGCATTTGTGTCATCGTGTCTAACCTGAAAAGGGTCCATAGCAATAGTCGAAGGAAAATAAAACACTCTCTTGACAGGTGCCACCACAACAAGAAAAATGGCAAAATGTTTAGGTTGTGGATACCTTCTAATATTTCTTATCGTAAATCTAGGTAAGATAAAAAAGATACGTAAAATTTTATTTCTACGATATAATTGGATAAAAGATTAAATATAAGATCTTTTTGCAATGAGTAATTTAATAAAATGCAAAATGATAAACCTCTTATTTTGAAATAAATTTAAACATAGGGAAAATGTTATATGTATCAATTGGGAAATTTTTATCAATTAAAAACAGTTATTTCTTTGTTCGTTACATAAATGAAACAAGAAAGACAACAAAGTTTAGACAACAAGATTTAATAGATATGTAACTGTCTCTTTTAGTGGCTGCAGAACGAATAAAAGATATGATTTATATGAATTTTGAAGGAGTTGCTGCCTGTTTCCGTAGACACAATGGAACACATCAATTTGGATGTTCTTGTAAGGTTATCATATATTACATTGCATTATTTCATTGTGTAACTTTCTTTTAAATAATTTTAGTTTTATTTGAACTAAATTAATTGTTGATAACAGAGGTAAATTGACATAAGATATTGTATTATTTGTTATAGCAAGTAGATCAGGAAATGTTGGTATTGTTCACTTAGTGAAAGATGAAGGTGATATCAGATGGCTTGAACGCAGTGCTAATGCTGGAGATTATACTGTAATTCTTACATTTTCTATGTTTACCAGAGAGGTATTACTTCGTTTAAAAAATACACATAATGTAAACGGAGTTTTATTAACTAGAAATACCACTAAACCACATCCTGCGTTTTATTCTCCTGAAGATACTTGTCCCAATAGATATGCAGGGTATAAAAAGTGCAAGGATGTGGAGTGGAATCCTTATGGATCCTCATTACTCATGGAAGATTGGCCTTTTCCCATGTTTTATACAGAGGTTGTCTTTAAAATCTTATGTAATTAATTTACTTTTAAAATTCATATATTTTATCGTTTAATTAATTATACCAATTTTTCATTTCAGAATCAAACACTGATAGAAGCTGTAAGATCTTGTTTTTTAAAACATAATGCACCTGATATGGAAAATCAACAGTACAGACCACTGTGTGCACTAGAAATGAAGTCATTCATGTTTGCTGCAATTAACTCTGAATCTTGCATGAAACGAAGTGATTTTAAATTGAACTTCAATCCAACACAATTTTGTGATCCTTTGGGAGATAGGAATATATATTGGCCTTTAGCTCCCATAAATAAAGATAAAAACTCCATAATATTAGTAACAGCTAGATTAGATGCATCTTCTTTGTTTGATGGAATATCACCTGGAGCAGGCAATGTGGTTACAGGATTAGTAACATTACTTGCTACAGCTTATTATTTGAATATATTAGCTAAGGATGCTGTAGTGAAAAGTAAGTATAACAGTGTATTGTTTATAATATAAACTATACATATAAAATTATATAAAATTATTAAAAAATTATATATTATAAAATTATTTTTAATTGCTCTTTATGTCCTTTTCTTTTCAGACACTAATGTGGTCTTCTCTTTATTAAATGGAGAAGCTTTTGACTATATAGGATCTAGTAGATTCATTTATGATTTGAAAGAAGGTAATTTCAATGCATTAGGTGGAGTAAATTTAAAGTTTGATGACATTAAAACTGTGATCGAATTTGGTCAACTGACTAGAGGAAAATTATTTCTTCATTCTAATAATGCGCAAAATGACAAAATGATAAAAAAGATACAAGTAGCATTGGATGCTTCGGTTTTGGAAGGCAGCGTTCCGCCTATGTCTATACAGAGTTTTTTAAAAGAAAAGCCAGATTTAACTGCTGTTGTTATAAGTGATCACGGTCCACAATTTAAAAACAAATATTACAATGGAATTTTGGATGATGCAGAAAGTCTTAACTTCAATAGGTACTGTATTTTAATGTTATGTTTTTTTACATAAAGATTCTATTTTAAGGTTTGATTATATAAAATATGTTCCTTTTTAGGAGCGATATAAATGGGCTTGCAACTGCTTTAGCAAAGATAGCAGTTCATGTCGCTGAAATTCTTTACAAAGAAGTATTTGATATCAGGTTTCTCAACGATTATGATTCTTTCCAATCTGTTGAACACCACATTTTAGAAATGTTGAAATGTTATTTAGAAACTGCTAAATGCCCTTTGTTTCATGCTGCTTCGTCTCCAAACGCTAAATTAATTAATCAAGTTTTATCGCTATACGTTGGTGTACATAGAGTACCAAATATTGCCACAACACTAACCGGTCAACTTCTTGCATATCTGACTAGAGAGGAAGTTGCAAATATGACAGAAACAACATGTTATGAAAACCACCTTATTTGGATGGCTGGCCATAATAATTCAGGTTTATGTATAAATTCCAGTGTAAATTATAGCGCAGCTATGAGTCCAGCATTTATTATCGATGGTAAGTTTGTTGACTAGTAAAAGCAGATATTTCAAAACAAAGTATTACAAAGTTTTTATGCTCTGAATAGGGTATGACATGAAATCTGGAATGTATTCTACCTGGACAGAATCTATATGGCAAACATTAAGTGTAAGAATGTTCCTAAAACCTTCAGCAGCTACCGAACAACTCACTATGATTTTAGGAAGTTTAGTAGCTGGTATATCGTTTGTACTCGTATGGTTCATTAATTCCCGAGCTGATATATTGTTTAATTCAAGGTAATTTAATGATGATAATAAAATAAGAAAATCCAAAATACTGATTTAGTTGCTTACTATATTAAATATTAAAGAAATTTGTTTTAGAAGAGCGATAAACTGCTAGGGATACGCTGCGGACCACATATCAATGGTCAGGTTGGATTATTATCAAGAAGACGAGGATGTTCTAATAACTAACCTTTGAATGTATGTGTGGTACGCTCTCGGACAATTTTTATACCTCAATGTTGAAATATATTATGATGCCACCGATGTTTAATTCCGACATCATCGTGATGTTGCGATGACTATTTAATCAAACTTTTGCACCTGTTGTTAGTATAATGAGAAAAAACGTGCGTCTGCTTAATTTGTCACGTCCCTTTCTCTGATATTACCGATGATTATACATATAAAACACATTCGACCATATACATTTTTATAAATGTGCGTTATGTGTATGAAATGAAACAATGGAATTTTTTTTTTAATTTTGTAAAAAAATTGATAAGAGAGTATTATGCCTGTATCTCGAGATAATCAGGGTATACTAACACTAGAAAGTCTATTGAATTTTTGGTCTCATTAGGATTCTTTTTATATGCAATGATTAAACGTGTGTGTATATATATATATATATATATATATATATATATATATATATACATATTTTATTTATACGCATAATTACATATAACATTTACAGCTAGTATGATCGATATAATACCTTGAACGATTATTATTTAATTCCATGCCCATTTTTTCATGAACATTTAGTATTGTAAATGTTATGCATGTATTTGATTCATATTATAGTGAATCGTTGATTATTTGCAGTACATCTATCGAGATTTTATAGGTAATAATTTTTGTAATTAATTTTATATTTCTCTGTTTATTTATTATAGTTGTCCTATATTGGAAATGAATTAATGTTAGTGCAGGATATTTAATTTGTTTAACACAATTATTGCTCACGATACCTAAAACTAGATAATTGTACGAAATATCGAAATGCGTTAATAATGTAATATACATAATGTAAACAAATTTCTTTGCAAATTATTATGATAAGAACTTTAAGAATTTATTTAATAGAGAAATTTTCAATTGTAATAAATATTTTTCTGATTAAAAGGCAATTTAAGGTCGTATATTCAGTATCATGTTTTCAACATGTCTTTTGCATATTTGCAATATTTATTCTTTAATTAATAGTTTTCGCTAATTTATAAAATCTAGATTATTCGATGTAAGAAATGATGTAACAAAATTATGTAGAGTATAATTAAAGATTGGAGGATTCTTTTGTCAGAGATTAAAACAAATTGTTGTAAGAAAATTCTACTCAAAAGATATTTGTAAATATATACATTAATTTGTACGTATTTTATAAAGACAATGTAAGTTCATTATAAAAGGGATATTTACTAAATTCTTTGATTCTTTATTATAATCTAAACTGTAAACGATTAACTATGATTATTTGCAATTCCATACCTTTTTTCAAATATACGAGCATGATGAGCAATATATGTATATTTGATTAATATTTTGTTTAATGTATAAGTTACATGGCCTTATTATCAATAATAAAATACTTTGTATGATAAATCTACAAATTTAAACTTTGCTTAAATTTTTCTAATATTATCCTATTAAGACACATTCTTTTTTTATTAAAAACGTTTATTTTTACATCGGTCAGTTAATTTTTCATATCATTTGATATATAATTATTTATTGGATAACTGATTATCAATATCTTAAGGTTACGATAAAAATCAGAAACACGTATTGCAAGCGTGATGGCGTTTATTATTAATAAACAACTTATTTAACAGGACCTTGATGTACACGAGAGAGAAGTATTCATGTTGTTTACTTATGCTTTCTTTTTAGTATGTACGTAATACGTTTAATTTACGGCTTAAAATTTCAAGTTAGGAATGGACCTATGAAAATCCTGTAGTTTAATATTATCATATACATGCAGTATTGTACAAACATTTGTCAATGTACATTTAAATATCTTTAAAAAGGTACAGAATAGTTGTTCTAGAGATTTCGTGAATATTTATAAAATACATGAACTAAAACATATTTCTTACCAATATTTGTATAGTTCATTGTCATTTAAAGAGTAACAAAATATAACTAAATTAAAAAAAAATAGAGAATACGAAATTACAACAAGGATAATGTTAGGAAAGTGAGAAGCCTAAAGTTTGTGTTGTCCTATTTTCTTCGTATCACATTTATGGTAGAACAATATAAATCAATGCACGTATACAACATAAAAAGTTTAAAAGAAGTACTTTATCCTAGGGTATTCTCTGACGATATCAGATATTAACAGAATAACAATACAAAATATTGTGAAACAAGATGAGAAATGTAACATATGAAATATACATTATCTTTAGTATGTTAATTACAAAAGTCTATGGAAGACAAACAAATAATTCAACAAACTCAGGCAGTCAAAACATGAAACTTAATCTTGTACCAAAAAAACTCTTATTATCATCACACTTTTCGGTCCATTCCTATCTTCTCAAATATTTTAGAGCTTGCACTTCAATCACTAATGCAACATTAGAGATTTACTTGGAGGTCCGTCCTCATGCACCTGGAAGGATGAAAATGTTCATACGTTTTGAATTTTTATATCCCTATTTATATTTTAATGTAACCAATTATAGTAAGTGTATGTTTGTATAGTATAATTATAATAAATGTATATCTACTATTAACTATTCTATTTACAAAATATATGAAATATTCAAACAACTCGTTTGTTTTTAAATATGTCCAAGTTACTTTTAAAACAAGCATTCTCGATAGGAACCACTGATCACAAGCGAAAACTTATGAAGGGCAAAAAGAACAATCCAAGCAAGCCTACGGACCAAGCACTAAGTTCTTTCAATGCAAGCTCTAACATATATATTCAATCCTTTCCGGTAAATGTTTCTACTTGTGTATTTAGTCTCTGATTTTTGTATCTTGTGTATATGTATGGTGTGTTTGTATGCGTGTGTCTTTGAAGTATTCCATAATTTTCAGTATACAAGTATGAAGTAGGAGGCTGGGCACCGCCCACCGAGTTATCACAGTCGTCTGGTGCCGCAGCACATACGTATACGTGGTTCAGCCTTACAACCTACCTCTTAATCTACCATTACTTTATAATTATACTTAGTCGAGAGTGTACAGTATAGTCCCGTACCAGGTGATTTGACGCGATACGAGCTGACGATTCTTAGTTCTATTTTTTTAGGGAGAGTGCGCATTTATTGCTGGTACTTATAAACACATACGACCTAACTGGTACGAGCGATCGTAGACCATTTTTATTAATCGCTGATCCAGTTAGAGATAAAAGCAAAGTAGAAAAATGCTATTAAATAATATATAGTTTGTCGTATAATCGAATCAGCGTTTTTTTCGTTGATTTTCTTTTTTTTCCTTTCTTCGCAACCATTGTCCACAATCGTTCGACCCATTTATTTTTGTTTCACTTACATCACTACACCGTATATGGAGCTATACTGTAATAAAAGCTGTCTTCAACTGATGATATCGTTTTACTAAGCCTCGATTAACTTGCTTCTTTCCTTTAGAACTTGTTTAACAGTTTCGAGCAGCCGTGGATAAGACACAGGCCAACTATTGGAATAGAAATCAGTTTGTCTCGGACAATGCTCGGAAAAAGCTCGTAAGCCACTAATGGAAGCACTTTGTGCCTGTTTCGGCTATGTACATCGATTATATACCGGAAGAAAAGTAGGATACCAATTAATAGCAAAGTAAATATCGATAGATCTAATCAATTTTAACTTTTAAATTTTAACTTTTCGCTCCTCCGAGTACATCGAGAATCGACCGCATAGTTTAAACGTTAATAACTATTATTTGCTCTTTTCTTATCTTTGCACATCTACGACTTAACTTTATTGTTTCATCTTGTCCTTTTAGGAAGAGATCAATGATCAAAAAATGACCAAGAATCTACTACTTATGCGGGCTATCCTCTATGCGTTTTAATCAGTGGACTAGCGTTCGTTTGTTAGTCATACGCGTGTTTACAGATTATAATATTATTATTACCTCGCACAGAAATTAAGAGAGTGCTATATATTAGGAATCACTGACACCAACGTAGCTCATTAAGAAATTTTATGAAACTCATTGCAAACGAATCATTATTTCATTCTTATTCTCCTATTATCCGGTGAAACTTTTAACGCTGCCCAATCTCGCCTTAACATATTTTACAGATCGATAAGGGATAATTAAATACAGAAAAATAACCTTCATCTCGGGCATTAAAAGTGTAGAGTAAATCGTAAAAGAAATATGAAAATTATTGCTAATAATAAGTTGCGTTCTTAGGAGATGCGATTACATTTCTACGTTTGAATGATCGTTTAAAAAATGCTTGCTCTTTTAGAATAGCGTTTCGAAGGCAGTCGAAGATCTCAACAGTGTTGAAAATGCGATGGACGGAACGCTTGGAAATAATTGAAGGACAATCGAAGACAAGTACGCAGGAAGAGCATCGTGTGTATGTACATGAGTAATTGTCATCGAACTTAAAACAACGTCGATTAAGCGATAAAAATCTTGGAACTCTTTTTCCGTTCAATTTTCTCTGATTCTTTCAGGTAAAACATTTTACATCTCTCTAACTATTCAGCACGCGCAATCTGGAGGACACTTTCAGTAAAACGCAACCGATCATATGCAGACAGCGAATGTATGAACACTTATAACCCTAAGATGGCATGTGTGCTTGTCGTCGAGCCTTAGACTTTTTTTCTCTGTTGTATTTTTTCAGTTACAAGAAAAGGTATTGTTAATCATTATTTTTCTTCAATTTTTCCTGCTTTCTCTTGCTTTCTGTTCGAAGAGAAATCACATTAAATGTTCTTCTTCTTTATTTCTAATAGTTCTTGTATATTGTATATGTACAGCAATACCACGTTCGTTCAAACTGCGGTACACGTGTTTTTTTTTTCTTTTTTTTCTTCTTCTTTTAAAGACGACACTTAGAGTTTAAAAATATAATCATCATATATTTAAAGTAGTATTATATTATCATTGTTGTTGTTATCGTTATTAGTCGTAATAGTATTATTATTAATAATAATATTATTGTTATTATTATTATTATTATTATTATTATTATTATCTTGGAGGGATAGCACTTCGCTATGTCACGACACTGCAGAGCTGAACAAAGACTAAACGCGGAAGTTACCACGCTCTTTAATGGCACGAAGAGTACAAGACCGAGATTGTTACCATTTTATTGACCGATCATCACAATCATCTTCTGTTTTAATTCATTGAAATTCAGTTCTTCATTTTTTACGCATGGCTTTTTCCGGGATTTAGATTTATCTTTTTAGCATTTCGATGGTTGCCGACCGATCACAAAAACATATCTCGCCTATGTTAAACGTAGTAGCACAATATCGTCATAGCTTATTTTAATTAGGAAGGGTTGAGAACGATCGTTCATTTGTGTCGTTATTTAAGATATCTATATTATACATAGTCTCGTTTGGACGATTTTCGATAACACTATAGAAAGTACTAAGTATCCCCTTTACAGAAATATCCCTAAATTCTGTCAAAACTATTCAGGAATCGAGTTAATTGTGTGAGGCTGGTCGAACCAATAAATAGTCAAACGTTTATCTTTGTTTTCTTTTTCCTTTACTTTAAATGTTGTTAGTATTTAATTTTTAATTCCACCCAGAGTTCATAGGATAAATGTATCTGTAAGTTTAATGGTATTTCAGAACAGTTTGAAAATAAAGTGATATAACGCTAACTTTCTACAGAAATTATGATCTTTACACGCGTACTGATCTTATTTTTTTTTTCTTGTCTTGTTGTTAAACATTGAAAGACGTGTAATATCGCTGCGAAGCCTGGGAAAAACGCATCTTGAAGGAAATAAAGTTTCGATATAAAAATATATAAACAGTAACGCTGACTTTTGTGTTGTTGTCACCTTAGATTTAACTTGTTTCTAACGGTTTTGTTAAGCGAATAAACTCTTCGTTCGTAGTTTATATCATAGAGAAAATGTACATGTTACACGCAAATATACTCGTGTCCATAAAGATCTTTCACAGTGTGAATATTGTTCACGGACATTTCAAGTCTTTTTTTTCGGAAAATAATTTGCTTCTACAAATCAGTTGTTGACATTTGAACTATTCTCTAATTAATCAACTAAACGACTCGCTTGGTAAACATCGTGGAAAACACGGTCTATTGTTTAATAAGTGATACAAACGATGACTTTTTTATACCACCTTCGTTCGTCGCCTTGAACTATTACACATAAATTAACAATCATTAAGGATGAATCGTCAAGAAGAAACAACTGCAAGAAATAACGAACTATTCAGGAGAGAAAAAGTTGCTTCAATATAGCTTGCTTATCAACGAATCAAGGAAACTGATTAAAAAATATAACAATCCTAAATTTCTTATCATGATCGAATTATTCTTACAGACAATGTATAAAAAAAAAAAAAAAAACATAAAAAGAAAGGGAAAGAACATGTTTCGAATTATACAGCATTTCTTTTTCAATCTTTCTCGGACCGTAGTTAACGAATAACGACGTTTAAAAACGCTAAGATACTCCATGGATATTAAAAGAGATTGAAACTGTTGGATCCGATAAGAGAGCGTGATAACCTCGACCAATAATACCCTTGATTTTCGCGAGAATAATTACGTATTTGACAGTTAAAGCGAAATCTATTCTCGAATACCTTAATACTGTAATGAGCAACTGGATTTGAAGGTACCGTAAAGAGGTTGATGTTTTAATGATCGACAGAGGTCAGTGAAGATCATCTTCGTCGCTATCGTTACCATCTTTCGATCTATCGGCACCTCCCTCACCGTCGCTGGAGCCGGAATCACTTCCAGAATCTTCAGATTGCCAGCCGCCGCCTTGCTGCTGCGGCACCTGTTGGTGTTGCACCACGTGTTTCGATACCTTGTGACGTTTCCCGGCTCGCTGTATCGAATCTGCTCCAGCACCGTCGAGCATTGGCTGAAGGATTCGTCGACGAGCATTGATGAACCAATTATTGACTTGTAGCAACGTTAAGTTCGTTTGACCCGCTATTTGACGTTTCTCATCCTCCGTGGGGTATGGATGCTAAAAAATAATTGATATCAATATTTATAATTTATTTATTTTATTCTATACTCGTGTCTCGTCACAGTGCCAATAGAATTTACAAGAATTTTGTACAACTATGCAATATATTCGTAAAAATTTTCCGTGGTAAATACTTTTGTGATCCTATATAACAAAGTTGTAAACTGAAGTATAGAATAATGATCATTGGATGAAGATTATACTCACAACTAAATGTTCAAAGAGCCAAGTTCGCATAATGCTTGTAGCTTGTTTAGGTAAGACGCCCCGCTTTTGTCTCCCTTTCTTAACGCTGCTATGATTACCTCCGTGACCACTACTGCTGTGATTGGAAGTAGCAGTACCAGTGCCACATCCTTCATCTTCGTCTTCACTTGGTGCAGGTGAAGGGGAGCCAGCCACAGTAATATCTGGGCATAATAAACGTGATATATTTGTTGTGACAAATTTGTTAACTGCAGCTCCATGCAGGAATGATAATATTTATTTACTTTAATTTAGTTAGTTTATATTCACATGTTTAATTAGTAATTAATATTCAAGTGAAAAAAAACATTAGTCATTGGTAAGAAAGAGCCAAGTTCGTCTAACCAAAGTACTTTTCGTCATTCGCATCCCCGACATCGACGTATTCATTTTCACGCTCTTGCAAGGCAAGGAGGCCCCAATAGCCAACCTCTTCTAAATATATTCTGTCGCCAATATTCACACAGTCCATATCATCTATAAACGTAAGTTGACAATGCTTACGTTTAAATTAATATTTTAATCTTTATCGAAGCTCAATTTTTATGGCGTGATAATCACAAAAATATTCATGTTATAAGCTAGGACACAATCAATTGTTGAATACCCTATACTGTAATCATCAATGTACTCTGTGAAATCCAATGTAAACAAAAATTTCAAATAAAAGACTTAAATGCTTGTAACTATACTTTACATTTTATTTTGTTTTCACCTGATTAATCAACGATCAAAAATAATTGAAGGGCCTGCTGCAATAAGGAAGCGGCTTCATTTTCTAGTAATTTGTGTAAACCAACAAAATTTTACTGTACATCTCCTTAATACGTACGATAGAACAATAATTTCAACATTTCAAAGAAACAATATATTATTTCAAGTGTACCAGACCTAATAGAATTTTTAATATAAAACCTATATCCTTCCTCTCTCTTCCAATCAATACAATTTAAGTATTGTAACTATCTCCTTATTGTTGCGAACTCTTCAATTTTAAACACTGAAGAAAGGAGAAAAAAAATTATTAAACAAAAAGTAGAAGCCATTTAGCTAGAATCATCGTTACCCGTTTGCTATATAAAATGAATTAATACAAACAAATAAGTTTACCTTGACCAAGATAGATATCGTTGACTGGTGCACAGGAATGAGCCCCAATTTGTGAGAGTGGTGTGCTCCCGTGTACCGTGGAGGGTGACAGTGGATCGTCATGGTCCTGGCTGGAGGATCTGATCGAGCGCTGAGCAGTAGAAGATGATCGCACCGACGGCGGCCTGTCGTTACCGGTTTCCTCTTGCGCAGCCAACTGACTCGCACCACCGTTCTCCGACAGGGTGTCGCCTCTGCTCACTCTGAATCCGTTAGCTCCCGACTCAACATCATTGCCTGTAGAAGACAGCACCTGGGAAATATATGTCGCAACTAGCCGTCAGAGAGCAGGGGTGGGGTTCTATAATATTTTGAGCGACGCGCAAGTATCGCTCATCTATCCTTTCTCTCTCTCTCTCTTTTTTTTTTTTTTTTTTTTTTTTTTAAATAACGTATACTTGGAACTAAGTAATCGACTGATTGAACCGAGTATTAAATCTACTGTTAGGATAATTCTGACTGTATGACTAATCCAAATAGTATATTGTTAAATCTGTTATGAGAAGAATCCTAATCTGAATATTCAGGCGAGATCGTTCAGATCAACTGTTAGAATTTGAAGAACTTACAAGGTGCTGTTAATTTTGGGATGTTAATTACCAGATGAAATATGATTAAAGAGAGATAGTAAAGAATTAGCAAGCATTTGTTTACTATTTACTAACTATTGTATGCTTTATGTACAATAACGATATTAAATCAACCAATACGTATCCCCATATATAACAGAGTAAATATTTCCCTCCAATTACTGTCTATCTACGAAACGAAACTTTATTTAACTCCCTTAGAAAAATGTTCCTCTATCAACAGTATGTTTAGCTATCACTAACGGCTACATTTAGGTCAGAGTACTCACGAGAGTTAGTCAATCGATCGACATTTCGAGATATCCCACAAAGAGGCATTTTTCCTCTCCTACTCCGCCCCTCGACGTACAAACTGCCCAGCAAAATTATTTTAAAAGTACACTGACTTCTATAGGAAATATGTAGCGATGTTAATAAAGAGAAGGCACCGTAGTTCCCTAGTTTTAAATTTCTGTTCTTTTAAGTTCGAAGAGTTAAGACATAGAGAGTGGGAACAAAGAAGAGACAGAGACACACGTAGCAGCGTTGAAGCGTTTTTCAAGATTACAGTCGCGATTCTTGCGCATCACTAAAAAAAAAGGATAACTACTTAGGTAAAGGGGGAAACAGGCCAGGCCGCCTTATTAAACGTTCAAAATAATATCTAACCTGCAAAGGACTGCTCCCGTTGCTGCCACTCGATGGACCCATATCGTGTCCATGGTGACTGTAATCGCTGCGTAGCAGATTCTCGCTCTGCATCTTGCCCTTCAGGCACGTGATGTACCTGTTGCAAAAGTCCTTGCACAGCTCCTGCACTTTTTCCAGTTCGAGTAGGTGAATCCGCAGCACCTGTATCGCTTTGATCATCTGCGTTGGCAGAGGCACAAAAACAACGTCCACGATTAAACGATTTTCTTTTCATTATCGAGTTGCGCCGCGTCGCTTATTATTTGTTTCTTTGTTTTTTCCTGTCTCTCCTTTTTTATTTTTTCTTTGTTTCCTTTTTTCTTTTTTTTTTTTTTTTTGAAATAAACATAAGGTCGAGTAATAAATTCACTCACGTTTTCTTAAAAAAAGGAGGAAAAAAAAGGTAAGAAACATGAATTTTGAACTAGTTTCATAAAAAATCTGCCTAGTTAAGAAACAATTTATTTATCTTATTTCTGTATAAATATATACTTTTCATAACAAAATTCAGATATATGTGTATTTATAGTCTTTAAATAATTTGTGTAATATGTATCGAAATAATATACACTAAACGGTGTTGAACTTGTTATTCAATCGAATGCGTGCCTTGTTTTATTTGTGAAGAAATTGCGAACATTTTTGTACTGTGTATTTTTTATAGAAATAGATAAGAATGCCATATTTTTTAAAATGCATATATCGTAACGAAGTTTCTATGTTCTAACGAGTCATGGATTTGTGTAAATTTATATTTTCATAAACATATATAAAGCATAAACCTGCTTCATCTATTAAATATTATAACGAGTATTCTGCCTTGAATATTTTTCATAAATACATACAAATCCGCAGTCCACTTATCATTTATTATACTGCGAAGGTGACTACATTAATTTACATTAGTTTAATATTAGGATCAACTTAATTTTTTTAAAAATCCTATTGTACATTCCACCATCAACTACAAAATTCATTAACTGAATATATAATTCTAATAAATATCATGAATGGTCTATAGCATAAAATGCAGGATGCGTATATAGATTAAGAAATCAAATATTCTAGAATTATAAATTCTTTAACTCAAGGTATTATGAGTGTGAATTAGTCTTGAGGGATTCCAAAAGATATTACTAACTGTAAGTTTTAGTGGTCGTATCGAATTACACAGGAGATCGCTATCGACAGTAATGCACAATTTGAAGCCTACTCTGGACTAAGAAACGTCCAGCAACATCAATTAAAAGACGCAAAGTGATTCTCCTGCATGATAATGCACGAATCCGCGTTGTGAAACAAACATTGGCTGGAGCTCGGATAGAAAGTACTACCACATGCCGGGTACTCTCCTGATCTAGCTTCGCCCGATCTCCACCTTTTTCAGTCAATGCAATACGCATTGAAAAGGACGCACCATTCAAGTGTCGAAGAAGCGCAAAAATTCTTTGACGAGTGGATTATTTCTAAAGATAAACCACTTTATCGTCGTGGCATCCACTTTTTAACAGAAAGATGGACAAACGTTGCATAGAAAGTGGAGGAAATTATGCTGATCAAGGTAAGTTGTATGGATTTCTTGAAATTAATGTATTTTCATAGCAAGAAATCTCTCAAAACCAATTTATACTTCTAACATCATACCTGGACTATAAGGAAACTTACCAAACCGTCAATTTCGGGGTCATTGATCAGGAAGGGCTTTCGGTCTCTTTCTTGGTGTTGGACGAAGGCCTGTATGTCCATGTTGAAGCTTTCGGACGTCGAGTTGTCCGAACTCTGTGTAGCTTGTTCGCATCTTTCGAAGAGTAACGCGAGCAAGGGGAAGAGGGGATGTTTATAGACTGCCCTCTTGTCTGCCTCGAACTGAGCCTGATCTTGATGAGTCGTGTAATCGGCAACCCCACTTGCAGGGTCCTGATCGTAGCCAGGAGTCACCATCGCTAGCGCCACGGCGGTGCTACCCTCTTGCATTCTACATTCATATCATTCAATTATTATTTCTTTTCTCCTCTTGTTTTTAAAGGTCTAATCAATACAAATTTATAACTAAACGGCGGATGTTTATGCATTTATGAGAGATACGTAGATACATAGATATGTGTGTCGCGAGAATGAAACATAATATCCAGAAACATATAAAAGATTCAATTTACTATTAGTTACAATTTTTAGCGAATGAAACGAGCTTTTATAGATTCCATTCTTTTTTCCTTAGATCCATAAAAATTGCAGTTCGTATAAACACGTGCAGTTTATTTATAATACTACATTAACACTGTCGGCCATAAATATTCAAACATCTTTTTCTTTCAGTTTTATTTTTATTTTCTAATTATTTTATCATTTCATTACGTTACATGACGTGTCTTCTAATCTGTTATGAAATATTAAATAAAGTAAAATATTTCTTACAGTTTCCCGATCCAATGCAAGAAGCATTCATCCTAATATGATACTTATTGCTAGCAATGAATACGATTAGAATGAAATAAATTTTAATTGATACTCATATCTTAACAACATATATCTCAACAAGAGTCGACATCAATTTTGCAAAAAACGACACCTGCATGTTTTTACCAGTAATCGCAAAGTCAACAAATGTAAAATTTATCATTTTGATGCTTGCTTGCTTTTGGTAGTTCCACTGTCGGCCATCAATAAAATTTTTATTATTTAGAATTTTTATTACCTATCATTCCTGTCTGGCAGCTTCCATCGTTGCCCAGGTCCTCCGGGGCCTCTGATATGTAAATATTCCTCGATCTATCTTCAGTCTTCTAATAATTTACACGATTATCCTATAACAAAAAAAAAAAAAAAAAAAAAAAAAATATTTCCAATCTATTAATATTCATGATAATTCTAATACAATGAGTGTCACCACTGGCTAATGTATTGACTATAATTGTGTATTTGTAACTTGCAGGTAAAATATACATGTAATAAATGACAATTACATATTGATTAATGTAAGTATTGTGGATTTGTGACTTGACAGTAGATTATAAATATAACGAATGACATTTACATGTCGATTAATATAAGTATTCTGTACTTGTGATCTGAAAGTAAAATAAATTGTACATAATGATTAACGTGAGTATTGTGTATTTGTAAATTGAGAGTAAAATAAGTGAGAATGGAATGGGTAACCCTTGGAAAAATAATAGGATAAAAAATATCGTATACTTTAAGCAAGATATCCCGGCGTATTTCGAGTAGAGATGAACCAGGGGTAGAGATGAGACGAGAGGAAAAAGAAAGGGTCGGGGAAGGAGAGAATCGTCGTGGCACGAAGAACCAAACGATGCGCGGCACTGCATTTAAATGTCATCGTTAGACGGTCTCAACACCATCAGCACTGTTGCTGGCACCAGTTCTGCTTCCCATTCCGAACGTTCCTTTTGAATTTTCCCCAATCCCCATACACGTTCCCTCGGTATGAATAAATAAAGTACTGCGACACACGACTGGCTGACAAGACGACGACACCCGAAAAATCCTGGTTACGACTGATAGCTATAGTTATCTATGAAAAATACCTTCGTTAGCTAGGTAGCAGTGTCGTTAAACCAATAAATTTTTTGCATCGACTCGCGCTAATTACATTGTATTCACCTTTCAAACTATAGCGCTTTTTATTTTTGCGTATGACCAAAGCAATGAATTTTGTTTTCTCCTTTTTAGCGTAAGAATATTTGATACTTGTGCGTTTAATGTTAAATGGAATAATTATTCTGTAAAGACTCTCATATCATAAGACTGTCGATATTGAAATTGTACATTGCAGCTCAACGAATAACGAAACTGTTATATCTATTTTACAATCATTTTTATCTCTACTTGTGACTTTAGAAATACGGCTTTGTATTAACGCGCGAGAACAGAGAAAAATAAAAAAAAGAAGCTGACCTTAAGATTGTTTTCAAAATCTCTATCTAAAGGAAAATAAATTTCATTTCCCATGAAAAAATATAATTTTGTATAAGTTGCATGTTCCATGCATCCTTCGGCCCTGCATATATAATACGTAATTCATTTTGTAAAAATCCACAAAGTACGATGCAACTTTTAAATCTAAAAGTAACAAAGATTAGAGTACGTGTATAAAGGATGAATACACAATGGAATCTTATTCTTCTTCGAATAATGGGAATAGCCGCTCTCCTGACATTTTATCAAAACTTCGTCGTGATGGAATAGTCGCAGAGAATGAGTAAGCGAGAGAAAGTATCGGTATATGAGAAGAAGAGTTAGATACGTTAAAGGGAATGCCGCGAGGTGGTAGCAGAACCAGGGAAGCGGTAAAAAAAGGAGGTGGACAGAGGTAACCATTACTTGCAAGTGGTGCTTCCAACACACTCGCGTCTTTCCGTTAAACCCGATATTTATTGTGCCAGTCGCCTCTCTCGCCGCTTTCATTTAAAAATATTATCGCTGACGGTGAACGGTCAGTGTGCTTCATTTCTACGACTGCAACCACACATCGAAACGGCCTTAACGTGTTTCAACTTCCTCTTTTTTTTCTTTTGCTTCTTCTAGAATTTCTCGCGTTCCTTTTGCTATTTCATTCGTTTAGATCAAACGTCGAATTATCTCTCCGTGGAAATCTACGTCCGCTGTTTCGTAATATTCTCTTCTTTATAGAGGTAATTTATGTGTATAAGTTTGTTTTCTATACAATAAAAAGATTTGTACGTATCTTTGCGAAGAATGGATCAAATCATATATTTTTCATCAATATACTAGCGTCACTCTGTGTCACCTTTGTTGAGAAAAGTGACAATATGATATTCATTTCTAAAAATCATTTCATGGTAGGTAACAGATAGTTGACCTGGTCTTGCTCTTTTTACTGGAAGGTAACTTCTCTATAAAAAATATTGAAATATAATGAAATATATAATTCGATAATCTATTGTCTTATCGACGATTTTTGTTTCTTTATAATTTTCAAGAAAAATGAACAAAATCTTCCCCTATGTGTGCATCTTTTCAAACTTCATCTACATTCTTCTCTAGGAACCATTATTTTAATTTCAACCTCTGGTGATACAGCAATAAACTATCGGTAAGGTAGATCTCCCATTGTGCTTTATGGTGCGACCACAACGACACCAACATTTTCTAAAATTTAACTGAATTTTTCATTGAAAGTAAATAAAATTTCAAACGAAACTGTGTTACTTAACTTTCGTTTTATTAATTCTTTTCTCGATGTTCCTCGATTATTAGCTCGTTCTTTCTTTCAATGTGATACTGTTTGATTGAAGAAGCCACCATTATCATTGTTTACTTTTATCATATTTCGCAGTTACATTGCGAACGCGAGAAGGGGTGACGTCTATCTTCTTTATTTTACTTCCTTTTAAACGACGCATTGCGCATCTCGGTTTCGAATTCTTTGGTACTCGATGTTATTCGACTGCAGCTGCTACAGAGGAGCGAGACAGACAAAGCGTTATGCTCTAATGAGCAGAGAGAGACAGACAGGAACCGAAAAATATACTTCAAATAATAATCTGTAATGTCCATCGAAATTTCGTAATCAAGATGCTCTCGATTTTTAGTATTCAAGCAGTCACGTTGATATTTATGGAATTATTTTACGATATCACGTGACCCAAAATATTTTATAGTTACTTCCACTTAGGTTAATTCTTGAGATTCGATTATATTCGTTTTTATTCCGTTCACGAATCAGCTTAATCGATTTTAATATTTCCAATTTTTTCTATTTTATATATACGAGAGAAATATTATTTGTTAAACATAATATTTTGAAGGTCAGCTGTTTTAAGCGTAACTACTCTTTCTTGTAAAAGTTTCAAAAGTTGAACAATTTCATATACAAGGCAGTGTCGTATCTAATATTTGTAAATTACTGAAATGATACCTAGAATAAAAAGCAATGAAACATAAAAATGTAGTTTTCTACTTAAAATTATGAAGATAACATCTAGCTAACAAGTATTAATGTGAAATACGTTGTAATAAAACATAGATGAACGCGTATATACGTACAAAAAAGCAGACGAATAACTGAAAAAGAAATAGAAAAACAAGAAACAAAAAAAAAGAAGGAAAAAAGAAAAATTGCGGTCAAAAGTGTAAAAATTTGGTTTTGTCAATGTATCGGTAAAAATAATGAATGGATAACCTAAAACATAGTGGCAGCCACGTGTTATGAACAGCCGAAAATGAGACGGCTATTAATTCAAATGAAATGGATTGGCGGAAACAACGTAATGGCGTACATGCACTTTGATCACGCGATTTGCTGCACAACTTGTCCAACGTGTTGATTTTTTGTAACGACCTAATAATTACTGCGACACTGGAGTTTCAAGGAACGTGCAATTAGAAGTAATCAAAGCGTAAGAGGCAATAACTTAACCTGGAGAAGAGCCGTGAAACTGACGTGTTAATTTGTTGAAAGAATTTATTAAATTGTTCTTATTAAAACTGCACACTAAAATCAGCAACAATTTTTTTAAATTTATTATTTTCTTTCTTCGTTTAATATTTTTGTAAAAAAAAACACACACACACACTTCATAAATGTACTAATCTATAATTTAAATAACAACGCAATTAGTTAAGATTGCAAAATAATATAAGAGAAATCCAGTAGAAAACACGTCGAAGTATTTTAAAGCAACATCTCATTCTTATAAGACAAAGTAATGACAGAGAAGCAATGAAACGTGTCTTTACGAGCGTAAATAAGAGGAGAAACGAATCTTTAACCCTTTAAGTGCCAGAGCTATAGCAGTCGGTTAGGACACAGTGATCATTTTCGAACGTAAGAGAGTACTTAAATTCCGCTAAGTACATATCTGCGGTCAAATATTTGTACGAATTTATTCTATGGTTTCCCACTTTCAACATCTCAATCTGCTACTTTATTATTATACATCTATCAACATCGTTAAACCGTACGTTCAAATTCCGAAACATTATCATTCAGAAAATAACAATATATTCAAGACCTCCCGTAAAAAGATATTTTAAGTTGAATTCCTCAAACAAAATCGTCTTTATTATTAAATTCAACACTGAATATTATATTTTGTTTAAAACTTACTCACAAATACATTAATATCTAATTTCTTTTTCAACATTGCGTTTCTGTTATATTATTATAATATATTCTTATTTCTCTACAATGTATTGCATTATAACACGGAGACATCAGAAAGCGGGAGTAAATTCTCGTTAAAAGAAACACGTTTAAACGCGCACACATACCGGTCTGGCACCGAAAGGGTTAATTATGACAAAGATGGTATCCCGTGGGCAAGCGGACTTGTTTACTACCTGTCAGTCATCGGCGTATTAAAACCGGCGTCGTGACGGGCAACAACACCGCGGTAGAAAGAGACGTGAGTTAAAGAACGGCTTTGGAATCAGCGGTGGGCGTTAATACGAAGCCAGAAGTCGTTTTTCTTTCTCCCTTTCATCGCGAGCCTAACACGAGATAGTCGAACTGTCAGTCAAACGTTCGATAACCAATGGTCGACGATCCCTACTACAGCACGCCGGGGAAGAATCATTTTCATGCGAAGAGGGCGTAGCAAAAACTACAAGAGGCCACCGCTGCCGACGGCGCCGATGCTTCACTGCTGCGCAGCGCTCTACCTATAGGGTGCTCGATAAAATTTCTGCGGGAAATTCGAGTTTGTTCCGTTACTTCTTTCGTCCCGTGTATTCTATAACATATCCTGTAATTTATATAAAAATGTTACTGAACAAAAATTCCTTACTACTCTTAGAATATTTATGCGCAACCTAACCTCTTTAGAGTCGAACTTCTCGAGCAAAATAGATGGGATATAAATAGCCTAACCTGGGAAAAGTCACTAAATTGCATAATTACTCCTAATTCTAGTTATTTTATCTTATTATCACGAAGTTATCGTATTGATTTTTTAATGTAAAAATTGAATCAATATTTGAATTTAGATAGAGGAGATTAAAGGTTATACGAGCAGTTTGTAACAATTTTCTTACTAAATTTCGTTAATTTACTAACTGAAGAACGATTCATTTTATTGAATACAATACAACTCATAAGAGTAAAGAAATTAATGCAAAGAATAACAAAATTTCGAGTCGAGTGAAGATACGTCTAATATATAGAAATATTATCTGCTTAGAACACATATATGCAGTACATAAAATATAAAAAAAATTAATTTTTTGAAATGATAGTTTTTTTTATCTGAAAGAAATAAAATTGGTTTTTTAGAAAATAAAATTAGTATAGAAGATCTGTGTAATTTGATTATTTTAAGAAAACATATGAACAAGCTGGAAATGATATACATAGCTGGATAATGATATTTCATAACTACTTCTGATATTTAATAAATTCTTTAATACCTGCTTTAACTTGTTGCAAATGTTAGTTTACGTAAGGAAATTGCCTGCATAATAGCTTTCAGGTATTTCCTTCTTTTTATTTACAACTACACATTTCGAGATCAAAATTCAAGATAAACAAGGGCTTACGTGTGTTCATGGAAAAAATTTAAATTCGTCCATCTTATTTTCCGATTTTATAATAATTCCTGTACGATAATAATAAACGTTCGACTTTATTCCCATAATTTTCGCGATTGCTACGGAGAAGAAATTATTCCGTTGGGCAATTTTTATTTCTTTCGCATTAAATCATAATTAAATTTTTTTTGGTTACAAAAAAAAATCACTAGACACTTTTTTTATGGGAATACGTTATTATTTAATTTATCAAATTGTAACTCGTTTTCCCCAGGTTGATTCTTTTATAAAAATTTTATTAATTTAGTTCGCTTTGTAAGTATAGGTTTAAATAAAAAAATTCATCGCATCAATCGACTGTACAATAATTTGATTCATCGAATATATATAGCACACACTATAATGATACCTCATTGCAGCATCTTTGTCACTCTTTTTTTTTCACAACAAATTCTCTGAACGATTTCAACCGGTTCTCTTGATACGATGTAAACAGCGATTTTCTCGTTTCATCTAGAATACACGCTTGCGTTCTGAAGCTCCCCGTTTATCTTTTGACGTAATTCGTTTAGGTCGCATTATTCTGTTCTAGATGGAAACATAAATATGTAGCTCGACTATGCAAGAGATCGTGATTACCGATACCAAGGTGAATACAGTGACTATTCCTATTAATCGGAATCCATTTTTCAGTTTATTTCATTATTTTAATTTTCTCTGCTATAGTTTCATCATGACAAAATTATGCGATATCTTTAATCGATATATTTGAATAATAATTTCATTGATTTTCTCAAGTAGATTTTTAATTCAGTAATTAATATTTGATCCGATTTGTATAAATATCTGTACGATGTATAATAACATGCATTATATGTAAGGTATTATATATATTTATATAAATCAAACCAATACCGAATTAAAAATCTATTTAAGAAAATCGCTGTAATAATTATTAAAATATATTAATTAAACAATATCGTACGATAAATTTGTTATAATACTCATAACAGAACATCCTTCAATTAAACTTCCCGCCAGTTATCTTGCACTTGGTGATATTGACAATACTAATAAACGATCTTACGATAACTGACTAAATCTTTTTAAGGCACGAGTGCGTAACGTATTACATAAACAGAAAAATATTCAATATTATAAATTATCGTAAGATTCATTGTTACTCTGTAACTATTGAAATTAGTTTTCTATGAAATAAATTGATTACAAGTTATTGAGATTCCTGTTCAGATAATACAATACAATTTCATCGTGTAAATATATGTATTAAGAATTCTGTTGTTACTTTCAGATAATAGAAAACAGAAAGAAAGAAGAAATGTTTGTAACGTGTAAAGGGCTAGATAATGTACATCAATTGAGAGGCAGTTGATATCGAGGATCGGTCGCATGGTAGGCACAATGTCATTGGAAAAAGTTGGTGTTTGGAAGACCCTTAACAATATCGATCGTATCAATCCGCAATTCTGTCAAGGCAGACCGCGAGGAATGGGCGTTCACTGGGGGCATTGCGCACAAAACAAGTTTTTCGTGTGTATCGGCGCACCAGGAACGAATAAACGAGACCTAACCTCACAAATTCACAGGTGCACGTCCCAGCGGGAATTTACGCTGAATCGAACGATGTATCGAAACAGCTGTTTGGATGACACTAATCGAAAGACCATTTATTCTATGGTTACTTACCGTATCGCAAAACCCAGCATCCGATAAATCCCACGAGAACAAAACAACACCGTCCACACCAGTTTTATTTTTCGATGATATTTCGGGTCGACGGCGTGTCTGACTAGTTCGAAACTGACTTCCTTTTAGTCCACGTGATACCTCGAGGCTCAATGATAACCATGTAACGACACCGGTCTAACGTACACACGCGCGACGACACGAACCGCTCTGTTTACCACTATTCACGGTGTACGATAAATTAAAGTAATCGGACATTTTTCAACATGCTCCTCTACAATCCCTGTCTACTCCTTCCACTGACACGTCTTTTGTGACGTCATCGATTCAATACTTTTCGCGAAGGTTTCTCTTCTTCATTAATACCACGGATAAACACCAGATGGCAACACGAACGCGATTATCGGTTCATTCAAGTGTCGCTCAAATTGGAGCGCGATTTTTAAATTTCATGAAAAAAAAATTGTATATATTTCAAACGAAATATTGCTTGCCTCATTGATTGTAACTTTGATTACTACGAAAAATCGTCGATTTACAAGCTATTTTTAACAGGCTTGTTTCTTTGGATGTAATAGGTCCAAATATTACAATATAAATATGGTATAAATATACATATTTATATAAGAAGACCACAGAGAAAAAATACAATAAGTTGTAGCTTTATGTTTTATGACAGAGTAATTTAAAAATTCCATAGACTGTCATCCACACCCATGTTTCTAATTCTTCCTGACTATTCAATTTTGAGATTATACATACGTTTCTGTAGATGTATTATCTATTTTTAAACCGGTTATATACTTAGATTGAACTGGTCATTTTCTTCTTCTCGACCATGTCAAAAGTGGATTTACCATATTTATTTCCTACAGTCTTTATACTGTCAGATATAAATTCACATTGCAATATATAAATTTACATAGTTGTAATTATTAAAAATTTTTCATTCAATCGTCTTTGAGTGGATTAACGAAATAATAGTATCAAATATTTGTTTTTCCACAAGTTAATCCACATCGACGGAATGAAGAATAAATTCGATTGTTTTCACAGAAGGCATCAAGACATCAATGTACTCGAATGGTGGCTTTCAATAAAAACAAACTGTAAAAGTGAATTAAAAAGATTTACCCGGTTGGAACGATGAGTAACGGTGATCAACGGTATCTTATCACCGGTTTTGTTATCAGAGGCACTCGGCTCGATACAGAAAAACTGATTTTAGTTCTCACTGTGAGGTTCTACCGGTACTGATCTCGCAAGAAATCATGAATTACCGATTTCTCGTTATTTTTATTTTCACCTTTGCGACCATTGAGTGCCAAAACGTTGCCAATAATGCAAACGCGAATAATAAGGATGCAACTATGGACATTGAAAAAACCGCTTTGGAGGAGGAAATATCTAAGCCAAAACTTCCACATTTGTGCAACGTATGCAGCTGTATAGGTAATTTCAAATCAACTAAATGCGAAGTTCTGCTTATTAGTCTATTAAGGACCAAGCAACAGTTCATCGTGATGTTACAAATAATTACATGTCTTTAAGTTTCATAAAATTGTAGAATCTAGGTGGAAAAAATAATGGCGAAAAAAGAAAGTTAAGCGAATCCTTGGAATTTCCCTTGTCTAGCAACAGCGTTAAAAAACAGAATTGGATAATGAACGAATACGATAATTAGTCGTTGGTCCTTAATGAACTGAAACGCCGTGGTTATTATATAACGTATTAAGTTTATTTTTGTTGATTTTCTAACTTCGAAGCTATTTGAATAGAAGGCAGCGTTTTACCATTGCATAATGCAATACTAAGACCTGTTAAATCCAAAGATATAAGCCTTCCACAAAATGTAAACCGATAGATCTATCAAGTTTCAAGTGACAGAGCAACAGTAGAGTCAATATTTTATAAATTGTTGAAGAAATGTTAAAGGAAAGATATGAAAATTCACGAACTTGAGAAATAGAAATTTATAAACGGATTAATGTTTTCCTATCAGATGACATCATAGACTGTGATAAGAGAAATTTGACCCACCACTTCGAAGGCGAACAATGGTCCAATAAAGCCATAAAAATAGCGTCGTTCAAAGGGAATTTATTGGTCCACGTGAAACCATTCCCAAAAATAGAAATTAGGAAATTGTCGCTGCAGAAGAACGAAATCACGAAAATCGATCCTCGAGCCTTTAAGGAGATAATTAATCTTACCGAGCTAGATCTGAGTCATAATCAACTTACGCCGGAAAACTTAAAACCTGGCGTGTTTGAGGTAATATTTACGTGCTAGTTAAGAACATTTTAAGTAACAGAAATATATACTTCTTATTTCACCGTTGTTTATCACGATCGATGACGATGATCCATACAATATTTCATTAGTCATAATCGTCGTGAAACATTAGTTCTTGAAGAGTCTTATAACGTGTCACGATAAATCAATAGTAATCGATTAATTACTTATCATCGGCGCTTACATCCATTTATATTTGTTTCGCCTAATTAGTATTATGAATATTAAATACATTAAGCGAAATGTAATTTCTATAGAATTAAACGATGAATTTCCTTGAGATTTGTAACAGTGAAAATATTTATTTCGCTGTTTACGATTAATATTTAAAACATTGCATTCGATAATATAGATTTCCTTTTCCAAAACGGTTCTACCATTCCCGAAAGGCGAAACAAGCTCTCATTTAATCGTTTTTCGTATACTTCTACAAATTTAACGATTTCTACGTCTTGATACCTCAGGGCAAATTTTCATCAGACGCTTACGAACCGTTGGATAAGCTAGTGGTCCTAAACTTGGCCCACAACATGCTCCATTCGTTGCATCAAGATCTTTTCGAGCACATAGCAAGTCTGAAAGTGTTGAATCTTTCCTGGAATCTGTTCTCGAGAATCGACGCACGTACGTCCATTGCGATCAGCTCGCTTCCGTATCTGGAAGAGTTAGACTTGAGTTACTGTGGCCTAAAGACACTTCCGGACGTTCATTTCTACTCGTCCAGGTGAATATCTCAGTTCATCGATACTATACTATTGCAAACTATCAGGCAAACATTGATACAAGAACGGAAACTGATTCGATAGAACGTATTACGCTGATAACAAACTCTAGATATCGCATTCTACAAATTATTATACATCAAAGCTCGATAACGTACAATATCGTCTATGAAATTACACGAACTGTGTTAAGTATTTCATGGACTGGTGCATTTTTCATTCATTTTTCATTTTTCTACCGGGATATTCATTATATGAGTTATTGAGAGTAAAAATGGAATAATGCCAATAGTCGAGAAACTATTCCACCAAAATGTCTGAATGAATTGCCTGATATACTGCCGTTTTGAAATTAAAGTTAAATTACAGCGTTCTATCTAGTACTTTTCTCATTTTTCAAGATATATCCAAATATTCGATGTTCCTGGTGTTCCTTTACTTTTTTCATTTGGAAAAAAATGGGTTTCTTCGCCTTTGTAAATTAATTTCATAAACTTCCATTGGGAATATTTGGTTTAGTCCAATTTTGTTCTCGATAATTTGTCTCATACAAACACAGTCTCATAAATAGTTTAATTAAAAGATCCTGAAAGCGAATAAAAATATGAAAGGTGGGAAGAAAAAGACTAACAGCCTACTTAGATGATATGCTCGTGCTCCAATTGATTACCTTCGAACGATGTTTGCGTTTCATATAGATTTAATTATTATTCCCGTCGATCTCATTAATAAACCGGCTTACATAAAGCTCCTACTGAAATTACTCGCTGCGCGAATATTTTTCCTTTTACGCTCACGGTTGTACGTCAATAGGTACAGGTGGAATGTAAAAATACACGTTTACGTACTATTTTACTTAATTCAATAAACCATTCTATTATTTAATATACTCATTTTACTGTACGGAATCAAGAACAGCAAAGTAGGTATATGAAATAGCAGAGTGGTTTATTGAATCAAAGCCAGTAGTCGATATGTATTTTTGCATTCCAACGTGTGTTATCCGTTATATATCAACGTACACAGTGAGCGTGAAAAAATGAAAAAAAAAAGGTATTTATGCAGCAAGTAATTTTAGAAGGAGCTTTATGTAATTTGCTTTATTAATAAAATTTCATGATGCAAAGAAATATAAGTGCATACTTGCGTAAATGATTGGAATACATTTGATGTAGAGGAAGCTCAGATACACAGGAACATCTCTTAATTGGCTGAAATAGCCGCGTTAATAATTTAATTAAAAATAAAATTCATAAAAAGTGAGAAACGAGATACAGCCATTACTTGCTACATGTATGGTATACATATAACGTAAACGAAAGAGCAAACAATTTTCAATAGTCCTTAAAAATTCCGGTATATTCAGATGCATTGTTACGAACAGAAATAGTATTTTATGGACGAGAGGACAATAATCATTTATGCATGTAATCAATTTACAGGAATCTAATATCTCATTCATTCCTGCTTGAACCTTGACAATTATACCATTTCGTTTCCCTTTCCTTTTCTTTCCTATTTTCTCCGTTTCATTTCCTTCTTCCTTTTTATCTTTTCCTTCTCTTCGTTCCATCCTTCGCTCCTATGCTTTCTCGATAATTTAACAATTTATCAGTCTGATTCATTAAACAGCGTGAAGCTATACAATCTAAAAGAAATTCTAGAAAACATCAGTGTGCCAAATAATATTCCGTATCTTCTTTCTCTCTGCTTCTGAATTTTCCTGGTATTTTCATAAAATATGACACATCTGAGTTCTAGGATTTATAAAGATATTATTTAAAAATGTTATTAACGAACCGTTTTATACGAGCTTTATTCTGATATTATTCCTAACACGAATATCTTTTTTACACTCATTTTATTTATTTTTACCCTGTGCCGTATTAAAAGTAACACCATTATTATTTTCCACGTCGTATATGCTTTCATCATAATTTCTTGATAAATTATTTAATGGTATCTTCATGCACCGTTTGGCTTCACAATACGGTAAGACACGTTCTACCTTTAAGTCTAATTAAATGGAACGCTAACTACTAATTAATTGATTAGGTCTCTTAGAAAGCTTAACTTAAGCGGAAATCAACTTACATCTGCTCCGAAAGCTCTGGAGGATGCAACGGCGCTCGAAGTCCTTTACCTGGACGAAAATCCGATTCAAATTATCAATCGCTTATACCCGTTTCCATTTATGCCAAAACTGAAGGAGTTAAGCCTCTGTTGCATGCCTCATTTGACGATCGTTGGAGCATATGCCTTTTCAGGCTTGACGTCCCTCGAGCATCTTCGTATAGAAAATTGTCCAAAACTGGAATCGATCGACGATTACGCTCTTGTCACGCAGGTAACTTCGTCCAGAAATAGCTGTTGTAACTGTCAATTTAATTAATTACTAATTATTAATTAATTAAATTGTTCTATTAATTCGTTAACTTTAATTTAAATCGCGTTAACTTAATATTTTTATTCATTTCATATCTTGCTATATTAATTTCGTCTCTCTTCCTCCACTTGATTTCAATAGAATTCATAACCGAGGAAGATATCGATCGACGTTCTACTTCCTTTTCATCATTTTTATTTATCTATTCGTTCGTTTGTTCGTCCGTTTCCCTGTAAATAGAACAAGAACGGTTATTACGTACGAAATTATCATTATAAATTATTGTAGAATAACTCCGAGGCACCTGTGTGGCCGCCACTAAAGAAACTCGATTTATCGGATAACGCCCTGCGATATTTGCCTCAGCAATTGGTAGCAAGATGGGACTGGCTTGAAAAATTGGATCTGATGAACAACAAATGGAGCTGCGATTGCAATAATCAATATCTGGTAAGTTCTGGCAATCACGAAACGCACAATCCACTTTCATTTGTATCGCGTACTTCCCATCGAACCGATCGATCGTTCCTTCGATGCCAATTGAAGATCAGAGGTGAAAAGTCTGTTACGTACAGCATTGTTCATTTTTAGCGTCACTGTCGGATTAAACAGGAGAATGTCAATATAACGTGTAATTGAAAATTAAGATAGTTAGGTGTAAAGATGTTGCTGATCTTTTAAATATAGCTGTCGCGAATTGATCGAGTTTTACGCAAGCCAAAAGTACAATTATCATTAAGAGACGCAGTATTTTGAAAATTTTTAGAGGAACGAACAAACGTACGTTTGTCTTCAAAGGCAAGTATCGAAATAATTCCGGCAATACGAGAAGCATGAAGTAAAAAGATGTGGCTTAACGCGTTCTTCCGCTGGTAGTGTTCAATTTACAGATCGATCTGGTCGAACTTTCCTCTTTCTGAAATGTCTCTTCTATCGCTGTTTTTTGGACGAGTATCTCCTATGAAATTCGATTCGAGCCTTCTGCGAACATTCCCTCCATCGAACTAAATTCCAACGAAAGTATATATAATGATGAAAAGTGTATTTCTTCGTTGACATTGGAAACACAACGCGGGAACGCGGTAGCTTTCGTCGTATGTCCTGTTCGAAGAAAAATTGCGCGACGGAAATTATATTAAACTGCTCGAGTTTTCGAACTTCGTATTAAACATCGGAACTATCGAATAATAAAGAAGCGAAATATAAGATATCACCAGGTTGGAAAAATATTTTACAAGATATGGAAGGCGTAGAATTTCACCTGGAAAATAACAAGAATGATTAATCTAAGATGAAGCATTAAAATTCTTCTTTCGAACATAACAATTATTAAATAGAGTAACACAATAGAAACGATGAAATTGTAAGATGGAAATCGTACGAATGTAACAATATTAATCTCTTCTTTCTAGATCGGCACGTTGCTGCCAACATACGGGAAGAAGCTCATGAAAGACGAAGTGGATTCACTCACCTGCGCTTTCCCGCCGGAACACGCTGGCAAGAACTTGTCTTCGTTATCCCATCGGAGCTTGCGTTGCTTGGACTTAAACAATGCAAGACCGGAAAGGGACGCGACGATCCTCATCGGCGTGTTGGTCGGTCTATTGCTCGCCATTCCATTCTGTCTGGCGATTTTCTTTTTCTGGCGTCGTGGCTTCTTCTTCTGCGGCACTCAAGGACCCGCCACCTTCTCACGGGCTTTCTACAAGAGAGCCACGGACGACGATGAATTCTGAGAACTTCCTCCTGTCGATGAATCTTCGATCTCGTTAGCAAAAACAGGCGAATAAAACGAGCAGACTGAAAAGCATGTTTACGCAAACTTATATCCGCGTAAATGCAGAGATTCGTTTCATTCGGCAAATATCTTAACGAGTACAAATTTTATTCTCCATCGTCGACTTGTATCTTTTCACGTGGAACCGACTACGATCAGATGAGATCCCCTGGATAATTTCCGGCATTTCCGTAATTCCGTACGGATGCTTAAACATTACACGGTTTCACAATACAATTCGAGCTATCGTGGAAGCTGCAGAAAAAAAAAAACAGCAAAAGCGTGTACTGTGAATCATTTGCCAGATACGAGCGATCGTACGTTTCTTTATTAAGCATTCGTGATAAAACGCGAAGTGGAGACGATAAGATGAAAGATACGACAGTCTGATAAGATAGTACGAAACTTATACGTACGGTAAGAGTGCGCTAGGGGAATGTTAAATATTTTGTAGCAATTCGCAGTCTTTTCGACGACATTAATTTATGTTGATCATGATTCATCATAAGCTATCGTGGATAATCTGTTCGTATGTGTACATGTATTTAATCATCCAGCGATGTACGTGTTTTGTAATAAAAATGTGTATCGTAATAAAATATTGGACACGAAGATCGTTTTGCAATTATCGTTGTGGTAAAGTTGCGTTTGCCAGAGATCGACGGTTCTTTGGAAGAATTAAACGAGAAACAATTAAGCGATCGTTTTACACTTCCGTTTGCGAAAACTTACGTGTCACGATTGACTTTCAAATATGCGCGCAATTAGCGTCTGCACGATGAGCGATTACAGGTACATTATTTTTATCCTGACGAATCTCCGAGCGGTTCGTTTACGCTACTCTTAATGATCTACACTGCGCTCAATCGTCTGGATTTTTATTAGCACGAAGAATATATCGAATATATCAGATACAACTCGGTTTTGTCTCGCATTATTCCACAGCCACTTCCCATATCGTTTAAAAAGGCACGAAGGATAACGAACAATCGCCAGGAATATCGGTCGACATCCGGCGCTAAAATGAACAAAGTAAGAACGAGACGTTACTCCTTCGATCTCTATATTTATACGTTTCAACCTTTCTACCTTATTATCTCTGCATCTTCCATTATTCCCTACTTCTACGTTCCTACTTTCTAAACTTATTCTCAGACTCTACGCTACTGCAAAGGATTACATACGCGCAAACGTATTTCCATGTTCCTAGAATCTACGTTGCTTTCTATACTCTTACTTCCTCTCATTCCTACATGAACGCCATTCATACGAAGCTTCTGCGTCGATTATAATGAAAAATCACAGCCTGCGAGAAATCACTTCAAGATTCTCAGAGTACGTTCGCCGTTCGTGCCACCACAGTCGCAAAATCGTCCGACTTTATTTGCCTCGTTCAATATGCAGCGCAAAGAGACCAGTTACACGCCATTGTACGTAGCTGGAGCTGTTTGGTAAAACGCACGTGCAACGACGCAATCGTCTGTAAAACCTGAGCCAACGTGTATCCATCCCTGACGTTAGAGCGAGGCTGTCTCTATTTAGGCGACGGCGGAAGGGGAAGTGGCGCGTGCCGGCATTTAGACGGGGTTGCTTCCGCGATTATTGGGTAAATTAACATGCCGGTAATTGTGTTAGCGACGAGTGTCCATTCATCCGTTCCGTCGATCCCTCGGCGGTCCGCAATACGGCGTAGCCGGCCCTCGATGTCGATACCAAAGCCGAAAATCCCGTCCGCAAGCTTAACGCTGTCGAAACTAGTCGCCTGCCCCCTCCGCTGATGTTCCGCAAACCGCTCGCAAAGTCCACCGCCGCGCTCTAAACACACCCTCTCGGGACTTGTTACACGAGAAATCAGCAAGCTTCGCGGCATCATTTAGATATTAAACGGCTGTGACTATCATGCATCGTTCGATGCATCCGATCGTTAGCGGCGAGATCTATTTCGGGCGTTCGAGATAGGAAAGGGCGGTGCTGTGTTTTTCTTGCTTCGTGGGGATTCGTGGGGTAGAAAGGTAGAAGCGCAGAGAATATAATATAGAAGAAATGTGAACACGTAGAGACATAGCGGAGCGAAGATCACAGCGATGTAAGTCGATCCTGTTCAACTGGTTTGTATCGTTCCGTACGATGGTGTTTTACCTTCACTAGGTGTTACAAATACTGAACGTGTTTCCCGGGGTTAACGAGAAACCTATTTCTAAATGACAATTGCATCCTGGTTGGCTGTCAAAGGATGGAAGAGCGTATGGATATAAATTTTTGGAATTTTCACTTGGACCGCTGCGATTCTCAGCCTGTCGTATGGATATACACGTGCGTGTACGGTGTGTATGGAAATATGGGAAATAGAAATGTAAAACGGTGGAAGTATGGAAAATAAAGATAACGGTATGTAGGAGATTGTAGGAATATAGAAGTGTGAAAATACAGAAATACCTATAGAAGATAGGAATGTACAAATGTGAGTACAAGTGTAGAAGATAGAAAGGAGAATGGGACGCAGATTGAGAATTCGTTAAACACTATGAAATCTTCTTCTCAGTAGGTGCAATTAGCGGTTGCATAGGGTGTCTCGTCGTAAAAATTACGTTAGCGTCTACGACGTGATGCCATAATAATTCCATTGATCGGGAGCCTACGCTAAGCTACAGAGGACGATACACACAGATATGCACGAACACCTATCTATTTTGGACGTACATCGTAAGTATGTACATCCTGCGTCGTGTACACATCGTCCAACGAGTAAATCTAATTTCGATCCGCCTGCTCCTCCTGATCCGCATTCTCCATCCTTTCAAGATTCGATACAGATGTATTGACTCGCGAAAAGCTTTTATATACTTCAACGCAGACGGAGGATCAATACTTATGAGAAAGAAGTAAAAAAGGAGAGGAGACAAAAAACAGACAGAGAGAGAAAGAACGTGATGAAATGCGAACAACAATAGACAAACGAAATGCACTGTCTTCTTCAAAGAAGGTTTTATTAGTTCTTCGTGAACAAGAGTACGAAGCTGCTATTATTGTTATATCATCCTCGTTCTTTTAATTCATAATTTCGCCAACAAACTACTACTTCGATATAGCGGAACAACTCGAAATACAACATTTCTTCACGCTCCTCTCGTGTACAACCATAGGTTCCGGGAAAAAGAATATTTCATCCCGAATGGAAAAACAAATACGACCGATAGCGTAGAAAATAAACGATCGAACCTGCGCAACGTAGAGAAATACCTTAAAATTCATATGGATGAAATTCCGCAGCAGCCATCTTAGAAACAAAGGACGATCGGCGGATCCTCGGAGGGAATGCTTAAAAAAAAGAAAAAGAGCAATAAAAACCAGCGGACAAAAAAGTAAAGGAAAGAAAAAGATAAAGGCGAAAGAAATACAATTTAAGCGGTAGGAAAAGCTACCTCAAAGGTACACGCGTGAACACCGTTATCGTGGAGTGGATGTGAATGCACAACGACGACATGGGGAACCACGAATACAGAACATCTCGTTCCTCCACCTCCACCTCCACGGTTTCCTCCTCCCTTTCTCTTTCGGATCCGGCACCGAGGGGGTTGCTCCGGCGAGCACAGGGGTGAGAGAGAACCGCGTCGGTGGCTAGGAAATCCTATGACGAAACAGCGTCGTGTCCATGGTAACGGCGCCGGTGGTACCGCCCCGCGTTCGCCACGGGGCCAACCGTGAGGGCGAGTGGCGTCGCGACGCCGGCCAATAACAACGTGACTCGAGCCCCGCGATATCCGCTTCCCAAGCTTTACTTTTCTTGACCAGTTAGAGCGGCTGAGGGTGGAGATGATCGCGCGCGCGGGGGGTTGAATCGCCTTGAATCGCGCACCGATACTCCCTAAACGTCGACGAAGAACGACGCGACGCCGCCACGATCCGCGAGTTCTCGCTTCCTACAGCTGCTTGCCTTCGATTCCGCTTTCAATTCAATTAGAATTTTCCGCTGCAAGCCGCCCGTGCAACGCGCCAAAACGATTCTCGCCTGCCACGGTGGATTGTCCGTATATTTTTGTTTCTCCAGTTTCTTTAGTGCGGTAGTGCAGTTTCCGGGGGATCGAACGCGTTTGCTGATCCGAGCACGCGAACCGGGACAGTGTCCGTGTTCTTCTTTTCGAGAGTTTGCAGGCTCCGCAACCGGTTTCTGCAGCTTAGTGCTTGGTGAACGTGGTGATCAGGATTTTTGGTGAACTTTGGTCAAGCGTCGGTTCCATGGCGGTGGAATATTTCTCGTGGATTGAACTGAACCAATCGACTGGTGACGTTGATTGCATTTAGGAAAAAGGGTATAGGGCGTAGAGCCGTAGAGTAATCGAACGCGTTTATGTCGCTTGTCCGATAGATGTTGATATGTACCGCGGATTGAACTGGATGTTGAAGAGTAATTGGTCGATGAGTTGGTTACAATGTGGCCTGGATTTCTGGAAGATATAGGGTGTAGAGTTATCGAAGACGTTTATGTCGGCCATCTGATAAATGGCATCTTATCGTGCAGTTGTAAGATGTAGAGTAATTAAGGGCACTTACACCGGTGAATGAAATGTCTCCTCTATGCGGATTTCTGAAATGAGTGCGCGCAAGGAAGTTCGTTCAATTCGAAGTGATCTCGCGTCTTCCTAAACGCCAAGTCCGTATCTTATGAATAATAAACCGTATGCTCGTAAACGTTAGGCGAACCAAAGAAAGGACTCGATCTACCGATGAAGTTACCAGAAGAGAGAAGATACCAGGGCTTTTCGAACGGTCAAGATCTTCAACGTTGAATTGCCAGTCACCGATTCTCGAAGCGACGAAAGCAAACTGATAAAGTGGGAAAAAAATTGAGAGACTTAGTCAGTGTTAACTAAAACTTGGACGAATGAAATCAAGCTTAACGGTATTTCACTCGCATGACTGATATTTATAACTTCTTAAAGAGAAGTTCGCCAACTATGTAACGAACAAGGAACTGTCAATACAAGTAATCGAAGTTCGATAGCTGAAAAGTTGCTGGTTTTGGTAAAAATGCAGTCGACTTGTCAGCAACAGCAGGCCCAGCCAGGTCAGAATGGAACTTCCGCGAGCAGAACATCGTTTTTGATAGAAGACATCCTGAGTCGTGGAACCGCTCCACCGCATTCTCACCATCAACTTCATCATCAGCATCTCACGTCCAGTCACGGAGTACAACATCAGCAATACCAGCAATTCGCCAGTTTACTGCCCGGTTATCCTTCCGCACCGCCTACGGCAACCTTCTTCCTGGGGCCACTTTTTGGCAATACGGCGATGGGGGTTGGCGTGGTACCTGGGGTTACTGAACTTGCGGCCTTGAAGCACTGCCGTCGACGAAAGGCACGAACAGTGAGTGAAACCACTTGTAATCCTTATCTTTTGCCTCTTCCACTGGTGGTCGTTTGCACGATTCGCTCGTCTCGATGCGAAGATAAAAATATCAAGTTATACGGTTATAGAGATTTGCTTTTTAATCTCTTCATTTTCTTTTAATTGCTGAAAACATACAAATGCAGAGATTATGATTTCGTTATAATTGGCAATTCCAATGTTAAAACACCGGATCGTACTCGTAACGCGGCTCGTGGTTCCAAGTCAGCAACGAAGTTTACTTTCAATTGTGACTTGAACTATTACAAATTCGAACGAAACTAATTGTAGTTTAAACTTTGACTAGTTGAAATTTTAAGACATTTTGCATCCGTGGATAATTACATCTTAAATTAACTGTATCTAAATAGCTACTAACAAAATGGCAAAGCAAGGGTTCGAAGCATTCTGTGTGTGTTTCTCGCGCGGAGCCAAGATTTTCCATAGTAAATTACGCAACTGTATTCTTTCTTTCATTTTTACACCGCCGCTCTAACTTCTGTTATTAACGTTTCCCGATAATTTCCTCGATAGAGAAACCAAAACTATTTACCAACAAGTGTCAGCTTGTTTGAAGCGGTTTGTCACGCTAAGAAAATTCCATTGTCCGACCATCCAAATTCTATCTAGATACAGCTATATTTCCTACCGGTATACTACTAACGAAATTCCATATGAATTTGGTATTACGAGATTAAATGACAACGGTTGACAACGTCCATGGAAATGTCAAGGAGAATAGTTTAATCGTCGAAACAGTATCGATCGATCGTGCAAGTAATTTTATCGGGCAGAACAAAATGATCAAAAAACGCTACTATCGAAGTAAGTGAAAGTTCGTATAGGCTTGCAAGAAATCGTTTGTGTCGTATTTAGGTGTTCAGTGACCAACAATTAGCGGGTTTGGAAGCTAGATTCGAGGTGCAGAGGTACCTGAGTACACCGGAGAGGGTAGAGCTCGCGGCGGCTCTTCACCTCTCGGAGACCCAAGTGAAAACGTGGTTTCAAAACCGGCGGATGAAGCACAAGAAACAGTTGAGGAAATTGAACACCAGCGCCGGAAGCAACGGCAACCAGAATTCTAATCAGCAATGCACCGGTCAATCCGTTTCCGTTACATCGCCTGCCGGTAAGCAAATCTCATATTCCTTCACCCTGACAATAAGGAACACTAGACATTGGTTTACAGTGGAATCTAGAAAAGATCTAGAAGGATTCAGGCTCGATACGCGTTACAAATAAAACAGCTAACGTGTACACATTTCTTTCAAGGCCTTTTAATTACGCGCGTCCGACAATTTCGCGAAGGACTCGTAGGTTTCGAGACCGAAGTGGTATCAGCTTGAAATTGAACGGAAATTTCTATGTTTCTCCGCGTTTTTATAAAAAAAAAAAAAAAAAAAGAAATAAAAAATAAAAAGAAGGAATTATTGACACTAGGAAGGATCAAGAGTTACGAGAGTTTATCACAATCGGTATGTCATATGTCTTGGCTGATGCACGATCTTACACCCGCGCTAGAAATGAGTAAGAATTAGTATCGTCGGTAAGAGAACGTATCGTAACTATTAGGTCTCTTTCGTTTTAGAAGGAAACGATAGACGCACGACATTTTTCCTTTTCTATTATTTTACTGCATCACGTATGATCCATTTCGTTCCGTTTCAATTATTACGATCGTACGTAATTCGATGAAATAATATGAAACCTAAGAGCACATATCTCGTCTAACGTACAATTTATTTCCAAGTTGTTTCTCGAAACGATTCGTGCAAGGACCATTTAAACGTTCGCGAAACAAGTTCTTATGGAATGAAATGTGAATCACAGACGATGATTTTCGGTATCGACGTCATCATCGTCTTCGTAATATCTTCACGAAGTCTCTTTATGATTGTCCATACAATTGTCAAAATTTTTGCACGAGTAATATCGTTTTGTAAACTGGAATTCAAAGCGCCGTGTACGTATTCCATTCGTCAGCGACTTGCTCCTTGTGCATTTCAACATCGAATCTCCGTCTGAACTTTTACTCGAACACGTGAAACTTTCAGCGTCTTGGCATCCGAACAACGCGTTGAAAAATTCATTCGAATTTTCTTAAAGCGAATGCAAGATTTTGTTCGTGATAGAATTATCACGGATCGAACGAGCCGTGATAATTCTAAAGTTGGCTAACAAATCGGAAAGGTAAAAAGACTTTGAGAACAGGCGATCAGATAGGCGAAACGGGCGATCGCGACTTCAGGGGAAAGTTATAGCTGATAAAATGGAAAGTTAGCGTGCTATTATAAACTCGATGACGCTTAAAATTTTCACGCATCGCGTAGCTAATGCAAGCGTTTAATTGCAATTGCTGGAACCCCTGTGCAGTTTCCTATCCGCCTAACAATGCGTAATTACCGCTAAACACATGTATCGACTTTTCGATAAACACGCGGCCGCTCGCGTTGCCTCGCATCAATTAGCTCGGATTAACAACACGATGTGTCCTACATAATCAATTGCTCATAAATCATATTTCGAATTCTGCGTCGAGTGGGAGAAAAAGAAAGACGCTGTCTAAAAACTCGGAACCAGTGCGCGGTATTCAATATCGCGCTTAAATGTTTAAAAATCGTCGCGAACGTATCGGAAGGATCAAAGTTTTGTCAACGTGATATTTCGTCTCTCATATTCTTTCTTTCTTTCTTTCTTTCTTTCTTTCGGTCGGTTTGCCTCATCGAATCCTGTTTTCTCACGTCGATTCACGGATGCGAAGAAAAAGGGAGATCCTAAGAACTTTTAAAGGTATCCTCGTTGTCGTTTCTTCGTCAGAAATAACGATTACATTCGTTCGATTCAGAATCACGTTCATATTTCTGCTGTTTCAAGTGGATTTTCTTATTCTAATTGCGCAATCTAAAGGCTCATCTTTTTCGGAATATGCCTCGTCGCGTTAGCTCGATTACTGATCAACGATAAGCAGACAATTTGGTCTCGTCTTCTTCTTTGGAAAACTTTTCTTTCCGTCATCTTCCCGATCTCGATCTCAATTAAACTATCACCAGTCTTCGGATATTTGTTCATTTCTGGGTAACTTAAAAAAGAAAAAAAAAAAAAAACGTAAGATGTACGTAATACGCAAGAATATACATCGAAAGTATCGATACTCGTCGTTGTGAGATTTATATAACAGACGAGGCAAATCACTGCTTTTGTCCTGCTCTTTTAATCGCGTCGAAAGAAAAATCTGAATCTGTATAAATATTCGCAACCTACATAATTACAGCGATCGTATTGTTGTACGTTAAACCGGAATTCGAGCTAAATATTTATCGAAGAGATAGGAAAGAGGAGACGAGGAGAAAAGATAAAGAAAAAGCTAAAGAAACGAAGCGTAGTTGGCGGACAGATAGAGAATTGTTAACGATTTCGTGCGGAGTAATTGGCCCTGGTCGTAGCCAGCGGAAAAGTAATAATCGTGGCTGAAAGTAGACGGTGGCTTGTGTATCGCAATTAAATCGTTATTAGTATAAACTTCGTAATTGTGATTATCAATTTGCATTGGAGCGCGGGCAGCGCGTCGGAATTTCCGTGTACGTCAAATAGTTCCCTGTTATCATGCTAATGGACCATATAATGCAACCAAAATTCGGCTGGCAATAAATTACGCAACTTTAGTTAACTAACCAGACCATAACCGAGGTCGCAGTAACTATAATGATTAACTACCGTTGCATGGATAATGACCGCTTTTTGCCGTACAATTTCCCACAATTCCTATCCTCCGGTTTAGCCCTCTGTTATCCTTCCTCTAAATTCAGCTTCAACAGGCTTTCGTTCGCTCGCTTATATCGTTTCCGTATTCTTTTATGAAGAAAATGTGCATAACGCAAGACGAAATGAGAGAGAGAGAGAGATTCGAAGGAAAATTGGTAGAGGAAGATGACACAATTTTTCATCCGAGAAAACTGCGCGCAGAGGAGCGTTCAGACGATCAATATTTTAATTGTCGATATTTAAGATTCTCAACATCGTGTGGTCGGTATATATCGAACGTCTGGAGGATCTCTTAGGTACGATAACATCGAGAACTTTAAATATTGACAACAATATTGATCGTCTGAACGATCTTCAATAGAGAAATATATGCGTCTCTGTGTTTCTAAACATTGAAACAAATTCTCGCAGAGAAATGATGCTTACGGATTAACGTTACTCCTAGCAGGCCCGGTCAAGTGACCGGTTTCAGAATTTAATTTAAAATCGTACATTCCTTGTTATCTCTTTCTTTCGTCTAACTTTATGTAAATTCTTCTATTAACAAGAATGGAGAAATCAGATAATATACGAATTTACATAAAGTTAGACGAACGAAGAAACAGCAATGAATGTACAATTTTAAAGTAAATTTTGAAACCTGTCGTTTGACCAGACCTGCTAGGATAGCATTACAGTTAAATTGAATCGTCTTCGATTTTCGTAAGATTCGCGTAAGATCGTACGATTCTTAGATCGAATTTCAACGTCAAATTGTACGACACAGTTATAAAACAAGTATTTTCATTCGTTGTTACTAGTTGAATCTAAGTACCTTTGTTTATCAGGCGTTACCTGTTAGCATTTGACAATCGAAAATTGTTACATCGCGGTCAACGAGTAAATGTCGATACGTATTTCCTACTAGTTAGCGCGACGATGATGTTGTAATGATATCGTAATGCGATACGGGCTATCTTTTCAAATTATGGTTACGATTTTCAAATTGAGATATAAATGAACATGCACATTTAGAGAATAAGCAACAGAGTAGTAATATTTTTTGTTTCACTTTCAAATTTCCATTCTGATTTGTTGACTAAAAAAGAATTCGTTGACATGCAAAGCTCTCTGTATCGCGTAAGTATTTATCACGTGAATTACAACACCGTAAACAACGTAGAAGACGAAACAACAGCGTCGTGCAAATAGATCGAGCAATAATTCCCGATAACTGTACCGCTTTGTGCACGCACAATGGTGCACGATCGACGCTGTTATAATGTAGTAAATGCCGTGATCTGGGAATAATTAAATCGGATTGCTCGCGTGAATTGATTTAAAGCTGTAACGTTCACGTTCGCGAACGAAAATACTGCTTTATTCCGCTTACTCCTTCTCGCAGGAACCTTTCCCCTAAATTACTTTCAAAAAGTACGATATAACGAGACAGTTGCAAAAATATAACGCATTAAATGTTCAATTCCTCGCAACGGAAACATTACATATAACGTAACGTACAGTGCTTGATAAAAGAATGTTTAACATTGATACACTATGAATTTCGGTAACTTTCAACGTCGATAACTATCATCTATTCTGTAGCATACGTTATATTTCTTCCTTGTTCTTATTAAATGTAACTACATTTTATACAATCACGGCATCTTTCTATACTTCTTATTTTATAAACTTTCCCTTGTCCGCCGCTCTATACTACATAGACGTATAATACACGTACAATATCAATGTATTATATCTTATACATAAAACAGAAAATGTATTAAACGATAGAATAGAAAATGTATGATACATCTATATCATATTAAACACCATCGGGCGGTATATTTTTCCAACAACGCTGTATCTTCGCGAAACGATCGCTCTCTGAGGCCGAGGGTGCACGATTCGAACTCACCCCCGACCCCGTTGCGACTTACACCGCATCTACTCATAACCTTCGGCAAGTTGCTCGTCTCGGTAGCCAAGATGGCTTCGTTCGGTAGGAAGGGCTAACGAAGTTAGTAGACGTCTCCTTGGTAGCCAAGAAGAAGGGGGTTGTAAGGGGTGGAAAGCACGTAGAAGATGAGACCGCCTCGTCCTCGAGAGACTCCAACGGATACCGTCTAAGGAACCCACTGCAGAGTTACGACACCCCACCACCAATTTCTTTCTCTCTCTCTCTCTCTCTCTCTCTCTCTCTCTCCATCTATCTATCCTTATCTATCTATCACTTTCTTATCGCGTTTCTCTGTTGCTCTCGACTGAACGTCTTACGAAGCTTGTTCTTACCTCTTGTCTTCTCGATTCGGTCTTCGAGAAAATTAGTCAATTATCGGCTAAGTGCTTGGCCAGACCTACATTCACGATTGCCCACGGCCGAGGGCCGCTGTCGAGGACCTTACAGTTGTGTACCGGCACATATCTGACCCAATTTGATCAGTCGATTTTCTGACCACTGAGATAAGAACCGAGGAGGTAGCTTTTTTAGACGCATTTTCTCTGTCGGTTACGCTTCCTTTCGGTTTCGTTAGGGTTTCCGCATAGCGTCTGGTGGTACGTTTGATTAGCTTCGAATCGTGGGAATTAATGGCACGGGATTCGTATCTTGTCTTCTTACGTTTCTTCCTTTCTTCTTCTTCTTTTCCTTTTCTTTTCTCCTTTTTCTTTTTTTTTTTTTGTGGTAAAGAAATTGGAAGATGACGAGGAGCCTTGCGTATTCGGAGATCTGAAATTAATAAGAATGCTTCTTTGAGATCGGGGCACGTAGAATTCCTGTATGAGATTCGGCTTGAAATTCATGATTTTACAGACGTTTAGCGATTTCAATGAGAAATTTAATTTAAAGTTGTCGATTCTGTTTGTAGAACTAGTAAATTCTATCGGACGAGTACATATCTATAATTTCGACGTAGAACTCTCAGCGAATATCCCGACTTGCCGTGGTCAAATTCCTCTTGTTCTGAACTGTGTTTACACTGTTTCCCGTCAATACGTTAACCACTCGTTAAAGTGGAAACATTTTATTTATTTAGTTTATTTCTGCGAGCAAATGTCTTCGTGCTATTTTTCGTTTTCCTCAAGCAGAACGAAGAATGAATTTGGATTGACGCGAATTTGTACAGGAAATATATAGAAGCGTAGGGATATAAAAATAAAAAGACATGAAAATACAGAAGAAGCGGAGTATAGAGATCTTGACACCTAGACATGTAGAAATACGCAGACTTAGAGATCTACAAACCTAGGGATATAAAAATATAAATAAATACACAGATCTAATGATCTACAGACCTAGAAGTATAGAGGTACATATTGAAATCTAGAGCCGTTGCAACCTATAAATTTGTAGACCTAGAAATATAGGAATACTGAACCACAGAATTCTAAAGATCTATAGACCTAGAAATATATGTAGAAGCCTGCATACCCAGGTATCTGTAGATCTAGAAATACCGACCTAGGAATCTATGGACTTACAAATATAAAAATATGCAGACTTAGCCCAAAGATATTTCTAGAAATCCATATGCATAAAAATATAGAAATACAGAAACTTATAAAGACCAGAGGCTGTAGGTTCTAAGTTTTACGTTTATAGTACAACACTAACTTAGATTTAAGACAATGGATCGTATCAAAAAACTACAATGTATGGATGGAGAAATTAATATACAATATGGAGAACTAGGGATTCACAGACTTAAAAATATAGAAATATAGAAACTTATAGAGACTAGATCCTAAATTTTACGTTTGTGGTGTAACACTAACTCAGATTTAAGACAATGGATTATATCCTAAAATTAAAATGTATGGATGGAGAAATTAATATACAATATCGAGAACTAGGGATCCACAGACTTAAAAATATAGAAACATAGAAACTTATAGAGACTAGATCCGAAATTTTACGTTTGTGGTGTAACACTAACTTAGATTTAAGACAATGGATTATATCCTAAAGTTAAAATGTATGGATGGAGAAATTAATATACAATATCGAGAACTAGGGATCCACAGACTTAAAAATATAGAAACANTAGAAACTTATAGAGACTAGATCCCAAATTTTACGTTTGTGGTGTAACACTAACTTAGATTTAAGACAATGGATTATATCCTAAAATTAAAATGTATGGATGGAGAAATTAATATACAATATGGAGAACTAGGGATCCACAGACTTAAAAATATAGAAACATGGACACATAATCATATGACACAACATAATCATACAAAAACCAGTTACAAAAATTCCACAAACTTCCTAGAAAAATAAGTAACGAGCTTGTTTGCGATAAAACTGTTTGCAGAACGGCCGGTGGATTTCTCTCTGAGCGGCGGGCGAGAATCACGGGCGAGCAGCGACGCGCCGGTAGACTCCGACGAGGATGAAATCGACGTTCTAGGTGACGAGACGCCATCGCCAACGCGAACAGGCAATATTCATGTCTCTAGGCGTGCCGGTTCACCGACGAGTTTCCATCAGATCACGTATCGTCATTCGGTTAGCTTGTCTCATCAACCCCAACACGGACAAACTATTCAACGCCAACATCGCTGAAACGAAACGGTACAAGGTTGATATTGCTGTTTCACACAGGAGAACGTTTAATCTGAGCTAGTGAATGCAGACATTGAGAAACTCGAAGAGAAACCGGGTGATCGGTCTGAGAAACTGAAGGAAGATTTGAGAAGGAAGAACCGAGAGAAATCAGATGGATTTTTCCAAACGCTCGAATCGTTTCTCTCAAGTGCAGTTAATCGGTTTAAACAATTGTTAGGAAATCCTTCAGCAAATAAGAAGATCCGCTATGCGATTTCGAAAGAATTTCCTCAACGACATTTCTGATTAATTGCGAAATTTTATTTATATCAAAGCGGGACGTTTTTACAGATTGTTTTAGACAGTTTGAATATTTTCATTTGAGAAACGAGTGGCAGTTGCGAGGAGAATTATGTTAAGGAATATGATGTAAAAGAGGGTAAATCGAAGTGACGAAGATTCGACGATTCTAAATCATCTAGATCTGACGATGGACGAAAAAAGGTAATACTGTCTCGTTTATTGAACAACATTGTAAGAAGAAACTCTTCACTTTGAACCAGTGATTGATAGAACAATGTGAAAGAAATACGAGGGATACTTTCAGTGTTAAGAGGGAATTTGTGATTGAAGGAATAGTGTACAATGAAATGGTGTAATATAAGAAGATCGAAAGACTCGAGACGATGTAGAAAGTGTAAACGACTTGTAAATGACTCTTTAGCGATTAGAGTCTGGTCGATCTCTCGCGACACTTTTTATAGCGAAATGCCATAATAAAGCTAGTCTGTTTCGAGTCACTTTTTATAGCGAAGTAGAAAGTTAGCTTGTGATTCAAGTTGGGATTAAAATGTCATGATGTAACGCCATGTGTAACGTCACTCTCTCCCTTTCCCCAGTTACGAGTCTTCTTTATATTCGAATCGGTGTTACTTATTTAAAGACGGAAATTCAACTCGAAAGTCATTCGAATCAGCGTGATTTATTTAAAAAGGAAAGAAGAACAAAGAAAGAGAAAAATCTAGAACAAATTTTATGTTTTATCGACGTTTCAAAATGGAATTGAAACATCAACGTGGCACGATATACGATTTCTTCTCTTTTCTCGAACAGGTTTTCTTATTCAAATATAATTTATTATCACGGATAGAAAAGGAAACGATATTTAAAAATGCAGAAGGTTTATACAGATTCGTCGAGATTTCAAGTTCAGATTCAGATATCGTTATTTCTCCTTCTCCTCGGCTAAATTTTCTTCAAGTTACATATTACGATTCGGATAACTTTTATTTATTCAAAACAAGCGTTGTTTATTTCGGAGAAGAGAGAAGGAAAGAAGAGAAAATGCTCTCGCGCAAAATCACGCAGCTTCTTCTTTCAAATTTTACATTTTTTTATTTATTAATCGCGAGGAGTTAAAAAATAGACGGACCGATTATCACGTTAGATTTGACGCGTTCCTATAGACAACAGATAAGTATCGTAATTGACATTTATAGGTTGTCGCGGGTCAGGAACGACGAGGTCGCCTCTCCTGCAACATTATCATTCCGCTAATTGACAGTCTGACATTTTCTGCCCGTCGTTTGGGACATTTTCGAGGCTTAACGCGCTCCACGAGCTAAAGAAGCAATTAATCTCGGCTTAATTCCGTGAATTAAATCGTGAATCATGTTTCATCCGCCGAACGAGCTTCCTTACGAAACTCCCATGCAACATTAGACGCGTAAGCCGCGTTCGGTCGAACCTTTTTAACGACGTTCGATTTAGAAGCAAAAGCTAAAGATTGGCCAGAGGCGAACGAACAGAAGATAAGAAGAAATCGCTAGAAAATTTTCAGGACCTCAAACACCCTTCAGAAGCAACGTGCAACGAACCACCGATCCTAGAAATCTCAAAGCCAAAATCCTCCGAACAAACAATAAAAAAAGCGGAACAAAACAAAAAGAGATAGAAGAAAAATCAGGAGAAGAGACGAACAAATTTTCAGAAGCCGAAAACATTCCTCATCCGCTAACCACCGAGCTCGGAGATCCTGAAGCTACAAACTCCGAAAACCAACGAACCAAAAACTGACAAGGGAGGATTGAAAAAATGTCCACCTAATCGAGACGCGACATTCCTTCGCGGAAGATACGTAAATCATCGATCCTACAAATCCTAATACCGAAATCCCGCGAGAGAACAAGCAATGAAAGATAAAAGGAGAGGATTGAATTTCCAGAATCTGCGAACACTGTGCGCCAGACGTATAAATCCAGCAGATCCGGAAGATCGATGTCGAAATGGACGAGAGACAAATACCAAGGACAAGGACTTTGCCGCGACCGTCTTTCGCTACCTGTTGCCGAACGTTAGAGGTCGCGATCGTGTCTAGAAAGAAAGAAAAGGGGGATATCGCGAGCTGACAGTCCCGGAGAGTTTCCGGCTGAGCACGAAGGCATAGGCGGAGTCTGCGGAACACGTCGTGCTGCTCCCAGTTGGGGTGAATCCTAATACCCAGATAATGGGAAGTAATTGCGAGGGATCAGAGCCAGAGCGAGCAGAGTTGCTCTCCCACTCTCTCTCTCTCTCTCTCTCTCTCTCTCTCTCTCTCTCTCTCTCTCTCTCTCTCTCTCTGGATTCAGGAGCGTGTATAGAGAGAGGGTGGAGGTGTCGGCGTTCTCATCCCCTTGCGGCGCCGGAGATTCGTGGGGGTGGATGAAAAGGACGGTCCAACAGACGCGCACGCACACACATTGCCAAGCAGAGGGGTGAGAAGAGAGGTGAGAGGCAGAGACACGGAGGAAGCAGAGGATACGAGAGAGACAGAGACCTATAATCATATTACCCAGGCTAAATCACGCTGCATATTCTCAAATACGGATCTACGATGGATCATGGTGTTTTGTAACGGAAAAAACACTTGTGCAACGATATTCCGTTGATTGTTTGTACGTGGAAGACGGTGTTTTGTCGGAGATCGCTCTTTCGCGAACGTTGCGTTACTTCTTGGTATATATTTTGATGGATTATGATTGTGGAAATTTTGTTATTGGCTGCATGATTTCCTTTTTCTTCTTTTCTTTTAGAAAATTTATTCTTCTTCGTCGGTTCTCTTCGTTTAGTTTCGTTTGGTCGTTCTAAACGATCGCCTAAGACCTTTGCAGAGTATCGTAGGCCGGTTGGTTAAACAAGCCGGTAGTCGGAGGAGAAAGTTTGCTCCTTTGATGCAATTACAGCGTACTTGCTTGGAATTCGATCGGTAAGTGGAATTTTAGAGATGTGAAACGCAGGCGAGAAATGTTTGGGTAGGTTTTATAAGGGCGATTGCATCTGTATCGGAAAAGAGGAAAATTCTCGGATGAAATTGTTACATAGAAAGGGAGACGTCACCTAATACCATTGATATCGTATCGGTATATATTTTGGGCCCCTCTTACAAATATGATGTTTGTACGGCGAGAAATATTAGGTAAGAGAAAATACTTTTACCGATAACGTTATTTCTCGTTCCTTTCCTTCGTCGCTTCATCGACACGTTCAGCAAGGGTCAAGCGTCAGAACCTTTCATCACACCTTCTCCTGACATACACCCTCGTCCAAGCTATGAAGAGTAAACACACTTGTTCTATCACAGAAATTGTCTGAAAAAGATTGCAGAACCGTTAATGAATTTTTCGCCTGTGATATAACAAACAATCAGTAAACAATTTGTTAAAATCTTACCTAGGACATGAAGTACTAATTTTTTTGAACGTGACTATACTGTACGATATCAGATAGAAACACATCCATGAAGATTACCACTAGATTGCAGATTGTTGCGCGTTTATGGAAAATTTAAAGATGCAGAGATACATATTGTACCCATAATACGGAAAAAGTATATGACATAACTAAATGAACAACATTTTTGTGTATCATAAATATCCGCAGTCTAATTATCACCAATAATATTCTGACCGATCAAGAGCTTGAGATGAACATCAACAGCGATCAAATAAATCTTCGCGATATCGTGTACGAACATCAGCTTCATTTGGACGCACTCTTTCGGCTTCGTCTACCTGAAACATTCGCATTCAGCATTGCGCCGTGCGTACGCGTGAGCTTTATTACAAAATATTTTCTTTGATGTCGGAACGGCAGATCTCAGGTTCGCGATATCGCTGGCTCTCGAACAAGCTTCGTCGTACGCCGAGCAACGGAACCACACAGGCAACAAGCAGACGAGAAGAGGTAGGAAGAGAAAGCAACTATCTCGTAAACTAATGAGATCATGGCAGGCCATTTATGACGTTTAAATTCCGTTAAGACGTCTGTTATTACGGCACCGTAAATAAAGGGGGAAAATTCGCACCCCTTGCCGGGCAAAAGGGAGACAGGAATGCGGCGAAAATAATGAAATAAAGGACAATGAAATGGCAGGTACAATAGCCAATGGAGCAAGGCTAGGATGGATGAGAATGAACAAGGCGGCAAGTACAGAGAACCCCCGCTGATGCGGACAGGGTGGGCAGAGGAACGACGAGAGAGGAAGCGAGGGGATGAATGGGGGTTGGTAGCTGCGCGGACTAAATGCAGTGGGCGGGTTCCCATTACTTTCATTATTTTCCGTCATAGGGGTTCGGTACCGATATGCGCAGCACAGGATACTGCAGTCTGTAAAGCGCGAGGGTGGCTTCGAATAGACAGCTACCTGCCTGTGTCTTTCACGGTCTCTTCTCCTTTCTCTTTCTTTCTTTCTTTCCAAGTGTGTGTCACTCCTTGCTCACCTAAAACGGATAATAATCGAGTCAACCTTAATGTTAATCTTAACGTGTACTGTGTACAGATGGTATACTCGATGCAGGGGATTATACAGTGAAGTATACAACGGTAAAGCAAAGCTACGGCTACGGTGGGTGTACTTTTTTATCAACTAAGGTTCCTATGAGTAGGTAAAAAGTAATCAAATATACCTATAGATCGAGTATACGGACCGAGGTTATCGAAAATTCTACGTTTCAATCGGCAGCCTATTTTTACAACTTCAGTATCGCTTTCACCAGTGATACGGTACAAGTTAGCATATGAGACAGCACTGGAATAAGAGGAATACTCTTGCTCATCGTTGGCGTTGTACGATATCTGTAAAATTTTCATCAACACGCTCGTCTGTTTTTATCACCGTGTCTACTAGAAATAATAAATCAATGCCCATGTTTCATCTGAGAGCCAACCCGTCGAGTCTACGTAATACATTGCTTGACGCTTGAGATGGACGATGTAATGACTTTGTCCTACAGATGTATGTATGTATGTGCTTAGAATATCTTAGGTAGTGAGAGCCGAGAGGAGTTTACTTAGTGAGGAGACTTAATCGTCAGAAGGATTTGTATATGTAGGAGTCATGGAATTATTGAAAGATCAAAGAAGCAGACGTGATTTTGGAAAAACTAAGATCCACGGAAAATTGAGGCGTTTACGTGTCTGTAAAATGAAATACGTACACATCGCGGTACCTAGTATTGTTGAATATGATTCCTTAATGGATTCTACGCGATTAGTATTCTAATTGCCTGTAAATTAAATTATTCTGTTATATACGTATTCCTGTGGAAATTTACTTTTCTATTTGGAAAAATAGAATTTGCAGCGAATGGATTTAACGATCCAACAAGTTTGAGACTTAACGCGCGAAATGGTTTTCAAAGTATTGTACCAAAGATAGGTGCTAAACTCTAAACTTCGATTATTATTATTCATACAGTAACGAGTGTTCCATGTTACAAATTGATATCGTAACGCGAACGATGTAACGAAGCGAGTTCGTTTATCGCTAATCTGATTTCACGCGGTCGAGATGCTGATGAGAAAATCGCACAATTTCGCCGAACTGAATTACAAAACGTGTTACGCGCCATCCAAAAGTCGACTACCTGATAATCGCATTCGTAACAGCGGTCTATAATTTTCCTCCGATCCTAAGATAGCATATACAGGGTGTCCGATCTTGATCTATTATTCTAAAAATCTCTAAAAGTGCTTGTACATTATGTGAAAGGGAGTATTTTTAGAAGAATTACAGGAGACCGGAAAGAAGAGATAAGAGGTGCTTATATTGTTCAATGGAGGCGTTAAGATCAGGTAAAGATCATTTACCTGTATCTAATAATGATGATGATAATAATAATAATAATAATAATAATAATAATAATAATAATAATAATCTGTGTCGCTCGTTAATATTCTCTATGAAAATGTATCAATCGGTTTCTATGAAAAGAACATTGATTCGGAAGATATTTTAATTTCGAACAATGCAAAACGATACAATTCGATTCATATAACGATCGGTACTTGTTTCGCAATATCTTAATAACTACGATATTACGCGAAATTCTTAAAAAGTTGCGGGAGAAGCCTAAAAAGTTCAGTGATTTTGTACCGCTAAATGCGATCGACAAACTTACGTTACATCGTACATTAGATTGAGTGCATTACGGATTACAAAGTGTATAATCTGAAACAGTACGTCATAGATAGATCAAAGGGGAGAAGATTAACGTACGTACAAGGCGCCCCGCACGCACGTACTAATTCGAGGAAATCAAATTACGTTAGCTAACAGATAAGATCTATAAAAGTTTCCATGCAGGATCAATAAGAGTTTATAAGCGATATTGAAACATATTATTGAGGGATGCTCAGAGATTCGATCAAACGTGCCTGATTAAATACGGCCGTAATAATTCAATAAAACATCGAATTTCAACACGTTCGTAGCTGATTATTTCGGTAACATCCCAACGCAGTAAATTGCAAAGTTTTCAAACTAAGAAAAAAACAAAATAGCACGCTTTCTATCAGTTATTACACATCGGATTTTTATACAAATTTACGTTTTCACGTGCACAACTAGAGAAAATTGACACCTATGTATTGAAAATTACCATCGGTACTCTACCTTGGATATTCTGCGTATTTTTGCACATTCTACGCATTCCGGACATTTTTGCGCTATTAAATTTCATCTAAATGCTTAAAAATCCACGGTCTACCGATAACAGACTTGCTTGAGCTTAATTTATCTACAAAAAGATAAAATAGTGTAGCGCTATTTATCGATATGTTAATCGACGATACAAATGATATTATAAATATCGTTGTTGGAAATAGTACCTTCGAAAGATAAGGAATAGGCAAGACTGGATACGAGAGGAACGCAATCTAAGAAGTTAAATCATTCGCAGGGCTAAAAGTTTGCAAGCGGTGGTTGAGAGACAATAGCAGTTCTGGTTGGTGCGGCGTGGAGAAAGGGGGTTGGAACAGACTCCCAGTAGATTTATTCGAAGGGTGCGTAGAGACCATTGGATTGACACGCGGCGACGTCTTGACAGCTTGTTAGGCTAACGGTTGCGTGCTGTTCATCGAACACGCTTGAGCCTCTTTACTGCTCTTTACCTTGACATTTCACTTCTGATCAAGCGTTATACCATTGTCTGCTCCTTGTTTCCTCGTTGCATCACCATTCTCCAGACCTAAAGTAGTTGTAATCGTAATTACAGCTATCGATCGACACTTTTGTCTAAATATTTTGCTGCCTGTATCAAATGTAAATACATGAGACGACAAGCAACTGTGGTCTCGATAGACATAAACGCACGAAGTTAATTCATACGCGTATAAAAGTAGAGATCATTTTTGAACTTAAATTGTGTTAGAAAGTAATATGTTACGTGAATGGATCTCGAGATTCTTCGTCTTTCCGATGACTTGCGACGATTTTTACAACTATCGCATCGTGTATTTTATGGTCCTCGATCTCTGCGTGATCTATTGCGATTTTCATGTCCTTAGAGTCATGATCTTCGAGGTCTGTTGGCGTAGATCGATTAATTTTCTACCGTTGAACTAACGAACGATATATTTAACTTTTATTGTAATTACATAGTTGGCTAATAAAATGCTAACAGCTCCGTGTTTAAAAAATATTTATCCAAGTGGAATAACTTTGCAGGAGAGAAAAAAAAAGATCGAAAATACCCACAGCATAATATCTGTTGAAATCTGGAGAGCCGGAGGAAGGATCAGGATCGAGGATATTCGTGGTGCAGGGAACAGCATTACTGTCCACGTGCCGTTTAACTTGATCACCCTGGCCAATCTGGCCTCATTTCAACCTCCAGTTACTACGGCACTTCCGCTAACAAATAATATTGTTGACGACCCTGCGGGGGCGTTCTGATTCGATTTGCTACACTATAAAAGCGTGCTGCTGGGGAGAGCCAGTAACAGAACGGGGAAAGCTTCGCGACGACTGACGAAGAAGAGATAAATAAAAAGGAAACGAAAGATTCAAGGAGAGTGAAAGAAACAGCACGGAGGGGGGGGGGCTGAAAAATCCTATGTTACTGATATTTCACTAAGGCACGCTCTTTGAATAATAATATATCGATCTTAAAGCGATCTTGGTGGGAGGAAAAATAACACAGTCGAAGGAAGTTCGCATTTTTATAAAATGAACACGAGAATGAATATAAAATGCATTTTTAGTAAAATAGAAATAAGAGCGAACGCGACATTTATATTTTAATAAATTAAGAATTAAAGCGAGCATAAAATTGATGTTACGAAGACAAGTTTAGTAAAAGTTTTCAATTGCAAATTATACGATACATGAGACACCTTAAAAAGATAGTCAATCAATATAAAAATATACGTAGAAGCGAAATGAAAATTTTATTTATTGCTGTTGAACGGTTCATACCAAGAACCTCGTCAATTTCGTCCTTTTCCAGGAGTGCAAAAATTAAACAAATGTGTTCATTCGCAATTATTTCGACGAAATATTGGTTAACGTTAGGTTAAGTGAACTGTTACACCAGTTGAATGCATAAGTGGGCTCCTATGTATATGAATTTTAAAATATAATTTTCATTTGAAAATATAAAATATATATTTATCCCGCAACAACTTTACGTAAACAGAGGTCTACTATATTACAAAATAACGATAATAAAATACTTTGTTTACGATATGAACAACGATGAATCGCGGATATCGTAATCGAATCTTAGAATCGATCCTTACGTCACCGGTTCCGCCCTCTTATTAATCTCGTTTGTCCAACTATTAAGATGTATTCTCATGTGAAAACTCAGCAAGAATCATTTTCATACCGAATCGTTTAATTATCGATTCACTTGTCGTAATTAATTATTGTAACAGACCTTTAACGATACGTACGCGCGGACGGGGAACACGAGTGGGCAGAATGGCACGGGTAAATTCTCGTCTGGAAGAGAGGAAGGAAAAAAATAATTATCAACGTGATACAGACGACAACGTGCTGGAAAGCATGGCTACGGTCTAATTAGTCCGGTTATTTAGTTAGGCAACGGAGATGCGAGAAGTTTACTCGGCCGTTCGGTGCTAGAGCCACTAAAGATTCGTATCTCCAGGACGTGTTTAAAAATAATTACCGTGGAAGATTCAGCGATAGTCACGGAGTCGTCCTCACCTTTGTGCTTCCTGCCCTATGAAGTGGGCCCTCGTTGTTACGGCATAAAGGCAGCCCAGCCAACCCCTTCAGTACGTCCTCGCGTCTCTTCCGGCACCGCTCGAGTGCCTCCTCACCTTTCAACCACTCTATCACCGCGTTTAAAGAAGTAAAGACCAAAGGTTCTTTACCGTTTTAAGAGGTTAGACCGCTTCGAAAAGGAGTTTATTCGACGATGACAATGTGACAAGATGTGCTACGGGGATATGCCTTATTAAATCGACGGATACACTACACTGCTCGTACACGAGACGAATATCGGGTAGACATTCAATAGATTCGAGAATCGACCGAGAAGGATACGATAAAGAACTAAAGACTAAAGAACTCTTGTAAGTTTAAAGTGGATCACGGAGAACAGTCGGCGGAATATGAGAGATCACGAGTTCGCTAAATTGGCGCGATTTTTGATAGTTGTCAACAATCGGCGCAGTCGTCCTGCCATCTAGATAAATTCGCGTTAATTAATTCAATTCGATGTACGATGCAACGTAGATACAGTTGTTGCTTAGAAATGTCTGAACGGTTGTTCATCCTTCGCAAGATGAATTTTAATTGTAGAATTACGCGTAAATTCAATTCCAATGATTTTGTACTTTACAATCGCCATAGAGCTACGTACGATAGAATGTTATGAAGCAGTTAAGAAGCGATGAAGTGATTTTTGAAAAGACGAAGTATTTTTGTAAATGGAATATTTTCATGATCCGCTTTGATCTTTTTACTAATTAAATAACGAAATAAAGTGAAAAACTAAATTTTTATATCGAGGGGGAGTATTGGAGACAGGTGAAAATATACGAGCGACGTGATTTCTCCAATATTTATAGTATTTATATTTGTTTACATATAATTTTCCATATATTATAATTATAATTGTAGTAGGCAAAAACAGTAGTATCGTTTAATAACAGAACAGTCGTACGACAAGAATACTAACTAAAAAGTTGAGAAAGAAGAAGAAATCGAAGGGAAATAGAGAAGAAGGATAGGGTGAGAGGGAACAAAAATGGTTTTCAAGGTTAACGAACGGTGGGTCTTCGACGCTCAAAAACAAGATTGCTGTTAGCCCTTATTTCCTTCTCTTGCGACTACGAGGGATTAGTCTTTTGCGTCGTTTCTCACAGGAAATATTAAATTTCTAGTAGGCGCGTGTATCTTTTTCTCTCGTTCATTCTCAGAACCCTACGACTATAATAACTATTATATCCTGTATAACCGCGAAAATCTCAAATTATTAAAAATATACACCCTACGGATGTATCATTATTGCGCATTATATTGTGCAGAAGTATACTCGTAAATAGATGTATTCTCGAGCTTTTCATTCTCTTTTTTTTTCGTTTACTTTAGGCATTATTTTAAATATTGCTAACTAGGCCTTTCCTATTACATTTGGTACCCGGGGAAGCAGCTATGAAAGTTCGCTTTAAATATTTCACTTTTTTTTTAAATATATCTCTAAACGGTTTTCGTCTTATTTTCATCATTGGGACAAGCTACTTGTGCATGCATATCTTTTACGGATTTTACGAGCTCACGACTCTTTCCTTTTCTTCTTTTTTTTTCTTTTTTTCTTTTTTTTTTTTTTTTAAATCAATTAAAACTAAAACCAATAAACAACGATTATCGGTAAAACAGAGAGGATCAAGCACTGACCATCCGATGTTCTAGTAATTATTGACAATTATCCTTTAATATTTATCTTTAATAAATGGTCAAATGGTAATTCTGTATTATCAACGAATCGACTGGTAAAAAGCTGAAGTATCGTAAATATGGAAAAATTGAAAATTTGAAAAATCGAAATTTGTACCTCCGAATGATCAATGCTCGTTTACAAATTCATTCAGATTCAATGGGAAACACAATGGAAAACTATAACGAACGATACTACTGGAACAATCTGCAATTTCTTGTAAATGCAAATTGTTACAGTCTTTTTCGACACGTACTATAGAATCGTTTATACTTCGTAGAGCTTTTTTTTTTTCTTTTTTTAATAGTTCGTGAACGCTTTAACAAGTTTGATCACGCGAGTCACGTGTACATCGAACAGGAGAAATTCTAGCAAAAAAGAGTGATTCGACGAGGAATATAATCAACTGTTCCGACTATTATCACCGCTACTCGATCGCTAACTTTTTATTGTTCGAATAATCTCGAGATTCGTCCCTCAAACGCATCCTATCGACGCAACATTCTCTCGTCGATAATTTCCTTTCACTCTTGCCATAGCCGTTATTATCGTAACATCTATCAAAAAAGAAAATCCTTCGTCCTCTCGGAAGTTATTCAATTTCCTCCTTATAAAGTATCAATCTTTCTTCCTTCCTTTTTCTCTCGTTTTTCTCCTTTTTTTTTCTTTTTCTTTTCTTTTTTTTCATAAACATTCGAATACAAATTGTAACTAATATGGTTTAAGTATCTCGAAGGCTTCGAGTAAAAGTATGTGTGCTTGGTCGTCGCTTGGTTTGCAATTTGGTTTGCGAAAAACCGTTTACACGTTTTCATACTACTTGTTGTATCGTCGTAGCATAAAAAAATACGTAAAATATCGGGACTATCCTGGAACACGCACACCAGCAATGTTAACATTAATTAGATTAAAAAAGGTTCCACTGTTATTCGTACGCAAACTTTGCTAGCGGGTCTTTTTTTTTTTTCTTTCTTTCTTTCTTCTCTCGTTTTGAGCATCTTCAGGATCACAAATTGAGAACAGGATGATTCTCTGAGCTACGTATGTTAAGTGGTTTGATTCGGGCAGAGATCGAAATGTACAGTGTTAAAATGACGGTCTATAGACTTGGTACTAATTCATTGGTTCGCGATAGCGATGTCGGCTGAAATATAAATGCTGTCGCAGAAGATGATTCTTCCGGTGTTTCGGTTATTCTTTCGTTGCTGGGAGAAGAGAGAACCAAGATCGTGGGTTCGGGCAAAAGATTAAACGATCCTCGCACGTTTCCTCTTCCGGTCTACAGAACGAACATTCTCCAGCTTGTTGATAGATCTTGCTGAATGGTACATTCACGAGTAAATTATAGCAGTAATAAGTAGATAAAAATCGCTGATCAAAGATAAATGCGAGCACTGAGATTCTGAATAATTCGTAATAGAAGATCGTCGTTTAAAATTGGAACAATAATTCCTTGAAAAGGTGAAAATTATATTACGAAAGAGAAACGGGAAAAAAATAAATATCAAAAAATTATTCTCGTTGAAACTCTCTCTCTCTCTCTCTCTCTCTCTCTCTCTCTCTCTCTCTCTCTCTCTCTCTCTCTCTCTCTCTCTCTATCGATAAACGAATTCTATAATATCCTATGGTAATCGTGAAATAAAATTGTTTATCTTTAACGAAACAGTCGGTCCTGTAATAATCTTCACTTCAAGCTAGTCTCTTCTTTACATCGACGATCGAACTAAAGAATGTATAAATTAATATATTACATGTCGACAAAATAATAATAATAATAATAATAATAATAATAATAATAATAATAATAAAGCATATACAAAGGAGATGCTATATAGAAGCCACGGACCAGTCCACGGCAAAAAAGAAAGAAAATATATGAACGCGTGTATCGAATATTTAATTTAATACGATGGTTTTTTAATTGTTTGTATATATGTGTGTGTGTATATATATATATATGTATAAAAGAAAAATTTTTCTTCTCCGGTAAAGTACAAACAACAAATTCATCAAATGTACCAGAGCTTCGAACGTAAAATTGAACACGAATATCAACGAGTATTCTAATTGCTTTCGACACCGATATATCGCTAATAAAGTGTAACATATTTAAAGATCTCTAGCTACGTGCTATCTTTCTGTGACACGTGACAAGCGATTGGCGTGGAAACGAACGTGTAAAACTTAAAAAAAGAAAAAAAAAAGGAGAAACAAAAAAAAAATAATTAAAAATGATAATAAAATAAAAGAATTAACAATATTCTTACAAAAGAAAAATTCAAACGGAATAATTCAAATTCAAGAACAAAGAGGAAAAAGTAAGAAGCGACAGAATGCTCGGACAATTAACGCACACATCTGGAACAATTATCGAACGAACAAGCTTTCATCTCGCTGTGATTAGAGCGCGGCGCGCTTCGCATCTCGTATAAAAATACTCGGATCAGTGAGCAACAACGAAATTTATAGAAAAAGGGAAGCGTATTGATTAACATATCTTGTAACTCAATTACATCGATCGATACGAAGACACGCGATTCCATCAAAAAGCATTAATCCCTTTGCACCCGTATTTCGAATCTAGACGAGAACGAACATTTCCGCTATTTTTTATAATAGAATTTGTCAATTTGGTCGTTTCGTGTCTCTTTCTTTCTTTCTTTCTTTCTTTCTTTCTTTCTTACTTTTGTTCCTTCTTTCATTTCCTTCTAATTTTTTCCCTTTTTGCTGTTACTCTCAAACGAACGGTATGACAATAAAATACGAGAGAACAGTATCTCGTTAAAGCACTCTGCGTTACGGACGCTCAGTCATTCGAAAACTCTTTTCCTTTTAGCTCAACCATCACAAAGAGAATATTTATACATATAAATTCGTACATGGAAACTTAACTTTGCGTAAAATTTGTCAAACAAGCTTATTATATAGCTACATTTTTGTTTAACCCGCGTGAAAATGCATTTTCGCGTGCAAAGGGTCGACAACAAATCGGTCCATGAACCCAACACACTCTGGTACATATCGTTTTAAATTAAAAGGGTCGATTAACAGAACAGCGCGAAAAGCTTTAATAAATGGGACATCTTTGGGAGCGATAACAATAATGGGAGAAATGATTTCTTACACGACGCGTTAACAATAACAGAAATAATTCTAATAATATATATGTATATATAGTATCGATTATAATAATAAATTAAAAGATACAAATTACACTCGTATATCATCGAACTGTTCTGTTAACAACAGCGATTTAAAAAAAAAAAAAACGAAAAAAGAAAAAAGACGAACGTTCCCCGTTGATTTCATTTTTTAAAAGCGTCAATCGTCAGGCCGTCTTCTCTTCTTCGTTCTATCACTCGTGCTTAATCGACTTCGTTAAATTCCACGCCTTTAACCCTTCACGCTCGACTAATCTAAGACGCAGAACAACGTAAATACAGCGTCTTTTAAACAAAATTCTATATTGCTAATTAAACGCATACGATAATACTTTCAAAAAGGAAAAGAAAACATGGCAGAACGTCCAATAATCTTCGCTGCGTGTTGCTACACGTACTTAGCATTGAAAACTTGATTGAAATTGGACCATCGATTTTTCGATTTAAAATTATAACTTGGTCGATTTCCTATCACCTACGGTGAACATATCGTAAAATACTGAGATTCGCTTCCTCTCGTATAGAATAATTACTCAAACTAAAATTAAATACTCGTTCTCGTATGAAAATCAGGAGAAAGCAATGATAAGCGTATCTCTCATCTTTGCTAGTTTTCCTATTACTTCGTGATTAAATAGTAAGATTTTACAATGAGACAATTAAAAATGGAAACAGCCTGAAAGCCTGTTAGGTGCAAAGATGAGTGTTCTAATAACAGCTGAATCGTTCAGCATAAGTATGATCGAGTCTTTCAGAAGTCACACTTGATTAACTCCATAAATTGAGAAAGAGCAGAAAACACTGGTTGGTGTTTGCTACTGTTTAAAAGATAGAGTTGATCAGATGGCTTCTAAGAGACGCAATTCTTAAGACAAGCGATATTTCAATATCTTCGATATTCGCATAATATCTCAATATTATAACGTGTAATATATGTAAAATTTTTAAAACTATTCACTGAAAAAGCTTCAAAACAAATAAAAACACAATTCCGATAACGTGAGATTGATCAACAACGTATTGAATCTTAAAACATGTTTCTCTGTAAAAAAAAAAAAAAAACAAAAAAACAAAAAAATTTAGCTTATCATACTCTTCTCCTATAGAATCCATATTTAACATAGGAATCTAAAAAAAAAACAAATAAAAAAGGACAAAACGTACTTCAAAAAAGTTCGAACAAACGTTGAGAGCAAAGGGTTAGACGCAATGGTCGTTAAAACGAACACTTCACTAGAATACATCATATTTGATCGCATGACGCGATTGCAGATGCAATTAATTCAATTATTCAACGCGGGGGGAAAGTTGACAGAACGTTTCCATAAATATTACTTTAATATCAATGAAGGGAGGGTCTAGTGGCTCTCTGTTTTAACCTAGCCAAAAGCGCCTGCTCCCCGTCGTCTTCTGTCTTCGACAACATCCCTCGAAAACTCTCTGATCTGTACTTGTCCCTTAAGAACGTCCTCCTCTCTTCTTTGTACTTTTCTATCCTTTCTCTGCATTGGGGATCGCCCAAGTCTAAACCACCTAGGTTCTTTAGATGCGTTTTATCGGAATTAGCCGAGGAACTGTTCGACGATCCTGTTCCAACGTTAGGCGTGGAACTGTGCTGCGCATCCTCCGTAGCCTGTTTCACAGGTAGAGAAGCTTCCTCTGACATTTTGTTAAACTTTGCCTCGTCTAACGATCTACTAAGAGACGCTCGTGTCGCTCTTGCGTGACGAGCTCTCAAACACGGCGGCAAATGTTGAGTATTATTCACCGGTGGCTCTTCCGATTTTCCCCGAGCAGAGTCCAGTTCCTGCCTCATCTTTCTTTCACGAACTATCTCCCTACCAATCTCAGAATCGAAGCTTCTTCGATCTTTATTATTCTCCGCTTCGTATCTCCTTCGCGGAGGAACAGACAAGTCACCCACAATGCCTCCAGATAATCTCTGCAACGCTAACTCTTGAAGTATAGCGGCCGTATCTCGAAGAACAATAGAATCATCCACTGGAGAAGATCCATTCGAGAAGGTACAAGATGAATTTAAAGACGTTGGCTCGGATGCACCTTCCGGGGGATGAGCTATCTCACTGGGCTCGGCAGCACTTTCCGATGGTATTACCACTTCTATGTGCTCTTGCAGTTGACTGTTCTTCACGTTCTTACATTTAGAAGGGTCCTCGCTACGTGCAGTGAACTGCTTGTGTTGCTGACTGTTATGAGCTGATTCCTTTGGTGAAACGTATTCAAAGCTTTGGCACTTTTCTGGCTTTTGACCCTGACAGCGTTGCTTATTATCCGAATTGGCCAAAGAGAGATCCAGATCCTGACTCTTCTTTGATTGATTAGAGAACGAACGGCGATCGCTTGCTTGGAATTGTGGCTTCTGATGTAGCTGTAAAGAACGTCGAATATCTTTCTGCTGAAAGTCTGAGTGGCTTTTCGAAGAGCGTTGAGGGCTTTTGAAAGTCTCCTCTTCTACCAGCGCTTCTTCCTTTGCTGGATTCTCGTTTCTATTGAAGGCTTCGGTGTTGTCCAGTTGCGGATAGCAGGCGGTGACTTCGTGCTCCATTTCGCTAGATTTCTGGTTCAGACGAATGTTCGTCATACTAACGGTGCGTATTTTCTGATTTCCATTATCCTGATCGTGTATGGGCGAGTGAACGATGTTTGAATAATTATTGCCAGGGTTGACCATGCCGAAACTCGTTTGGTCCTCGAAAGCTCTAGAAGTTCTCTGCGCGGTGGCGTCGTGTTCCTCGAGGTCTCTGTTGTCGGCAACGTCAAATGTCATCTCGGCAGATTCTTGAGGAAGAACGGGACTTTCGGTTAATTCACTGACACCGATGCACGATGTATCTGTGTCTACTGTCGAGCCCATAGTGAGATCCAAGGAGGTTCTGGAAACGTTTTCCGACATCGATCTCAGTTGTGGTGCATCAGTCGCGATCGCGTTATTCACGGTGCCTTCCAAAGGATCCTTCGAACTGCTCGACTCGCTCGTCGGTGTCGTGATCGAGCCCGTTGTCTCCACTATCACCCATTCGCCAGAATCGTTGGTATTCGATATTATCTGCGACGTTTCTGTGTTGGTGAATATCTTGTCGGAGTTATCACAAATCACAAAACCGGAATCGGGCAAGTCCTCGATAGTCTGCTCGCATGACATGGGAGAATCTAGATCGGTGGCGCTAGATAGTGGTATTCCTGGCAATTCGTTTCTGTGTGCGTTTGAATTTCCAGCCATGGCATCGTCGTGCTGCGAACCGATCGACTTGCTGGTCGATGCATCGTGTTTTCTCACGTCCAACGTGTCCCTGTTGTCGCTTTGAGATTTATTATCGTCGACGGAACAGGAGCTCGATCTACTTTCTACGTCTTTACACGGAGACATGGTTACTTTACTAGATTCTATCTCGCTAGGATGAGACATTAACCTATCGCAAGGTGTCATGTCTTGGTCGACTACGTCTGATACAACTAGGTTCGATTCCTTCGAAGTCTTTTGAGCCTTGGAAGACTCTTTATCATCGTACAAATCTACACGTTTGTCGTATGTCATTATCCTCTCGCAGGACTTAGCGTTACTCTGTCCTTCTAAGTTTACGGATAACCTATGACTAGGGTCGGATGATTTATCGGAAGACACGCTAGTTCTGTTCAATTTGTTCGCGTTGCTTTGTTCTTCGTCGATCTCTAAAGGTAAAGTGAAACTTCGAAAACTTATCCTAGGACTGTTAGCTGGTACAGGTGATGTAGAATGCGGTGTTCCGTGTAGCGTGGCAGGTGTGAGTGGGGTTGAAGCTTCGGATAATAATGGAAGGTACCCTGGTGTTGGCAAAGGAGATGGGGTATCCATACTGTGAACATCTGCAGAAACCATCACCTGTGAACGTACGTTGAATATATCGATCAACCCCACAATAACACAACCATATCTACAAAATTATAGAAACATATAAATATATAAAGACTCGTAAAATATCATTTACCTGATCAGGACTTTGGCTATCAATGAAGCGCAACTCAACGTCGCACTGCAGTCTTTCCTCTAATCGCGATCTCTTTCTCTTGGATCCACCGGTGGCAGCGGTATTTTGTGTTCCTTCCGTCCTCTGACGTCTTGGCGACGCTTCTACCGACGCCACCCCACCACTCTCCTCCTCCGAGAACATTCTCATCTCTCGTTCCTCCAAGTCGAAATTAAGCTGAATTTCCGACAGATCCAACGGCGACGATGCATTCGGTGCGTCCGCTAAATGATCGAAATACGAATCATGCGAAACCGATCGACTATGTCCGCAAGGTCTAGCTGGTGGTGGTCCAAGCAGAGGACCTAAACTGTCCTCACCGTCCAAGCTGTCTGCGCTTTTCACCGGTCTTAACCGTCGTAAGGAGTTTAAGGAACTTGGCACCGTTTCTGTTTGAGGTGGCGTGCCAACTTGTCTTGTTTTTCCTCTGGCACCCAAGCCACCTCGCCCGAATAAAGCTCTCCAGTTCAATGAGGGTGAACGTTTCGAGCCGTTTCTCTTTCGCGGTAATTCTATGACCGTATGGTAATGTAATGGTAACCCGGCTGGACCAGCGCCCACTTCCACGTAATCAGGCTCGCCTCTCAAGCTTCGATTTCGAGCCTCTTCCAAACTAAGCAATCTCGCCGGTGTTGTAATAGCTAGCGACTTCGGCCGCCCAACTGGACCGTCTCCGAAAATTAATTCGGCGTAACAGACTAAAAACTCTGTGACCACAGCCTGCACACCGACACCCTGCAACGCTGCTACACCCCCAACCTCTAATTCCTTGCATCTTAAAAGGTTTGGAGCCCAAACAATGGCAACGTTACGTGGTGTCATACCGGTTTCCGCTCCTCGAGCTGCCACTCTCACTAAATGACGCATAAGATACTCTAAGGTTCTGAAATCGAAAATACATATTTGCGTTGTAAAGATAACGTTAAAATTATTTATGGCTTCAAGTTGCACGTGTATTTCAAAATTGTCATAGTTGAAAATGATCCAGTCTTAGAAGAAGAACATGAAAAACGTCGCACGACGATACGAAGAATGAAAAATTATAAAAATCATATTTGTCTTCAATTTTTCGCTTTTCCCGGCAACTTATTGAGTCGTATAGCTTTTGAAATACACGTACTAAGGGAAAAGGGAAAGAAGCCAGGTCTTCTTTATCCTGTGCGTTACCTGTAGTGCGGTGGTGGTAATTTTCTAACGGTATCCCTCATCCGCCTTAATCTTTCCGCGTCGGTACTAGCCTGAACCGCGCTAACGAAAGTAGAATAAAGCTGGTATGTACAGAGTGGATTCGGTAGTTCTCTGAAGTACATTTTCAACAACGACGCTACAGAATGAATATCTTGTAAAATACTTTCATCGGAATGCAATGCAGGAACACGATCCTCGTCGAACGCGTTTCGTAATCTCTGAATGTTCGATGTCACGCCGCTTAGACGATATATACCGTCCACTAAGCCATGATTCTCGATGAATTCAGCGCAGCACGTTAAAACGGTAGGCACTGTAAACACCATGGTACATTGTACAATTGTTAAACCGTATACGATTAGTGACTTACAATGGCTCATGGAAATATTTGAACATTTGTCATAGGAAACTTTTATATACACTTTTATATACTTTGTGCGTTACGCAAGATATTTTCAGATCTGATTAGCGCTTTAATTAGATCCGACTATCGCGAGTATAAAATTTGTAAACAATTTGAAAATGCATATGGAAATTATATTCATGAGCTATTGCATATGAAACTCGATATAAAATATTCGTGTATATATACCATCTTGACCAGAATTTAAAAGATGTTCCCCTAAATCACAACCAAATACACGTTCCTTCAGGATTCCTGACTGCTTTAATCGTCTCCTAGACGGTCTATTCAATATAAACGATCTGAAAAAGGCGATTAGCTTTCCGTGCTTTCTAAGCACCGGTTTCACGGGTAACTTTGATCTAACTGTCGTTGACACGGTCAGATGCCGTGGTACTTTGTCCCCGATCACAGCCACACATTCGGCTGGGAAAAAACCGACTGCAAATCCGTGCTTCCCACGCCACCACGTACTTTCCCCTGGAGGAGGCATATCTATTACAGAAATCATGTCTCCAACCTGAAAATCATCGATATTTTCACATTAGATTTATCAACTTGTTATATAATTTTCTTTTTTTCTTTTTACTATTCAAACTTACACTATCAGAGCTTGAATATTTATACAATTTAATATTACACTCTGTTACGCTTATCTTTCATTTCTAAATCAGATGCTAACCAGAGATTTATAAAATTTCCTAAATATTACAACAGCCACTCTACTTTGCATATTTTATCTATTTCTGCATATTACAAACGTTCTGCGCATTTTTATACTTGAAAGTTTCTCGCAAATGAATAACGATCCGCGGTTTACTTACTGGTATATATTGGAATTTTCTGATCAAGTCGAAATAATACCTGAAAGGAGATTTCATCCGGTGCCTGAGCCACGTAGGGTCTAACTGCATAAGCCGCGGCTACTGCCGGAGTATTAATGGGACATGAATCTGACTCTGGCACGAGGATTCTTCTTCCTCTATTATCTAGCTGCAACCAATTTAACACAGGACCGCAATTTAGGCCTTCGTGATTTAACTGGGAGAACCTATTCAAATAGTCCCTCAGTATATCACAGGTGTTCTTTGGCCGTGTATCTGGAAGCTTTGTTAAGGAAGAGAACTTCCTGTCAAATATGCAGCGATGTAACTGCTTGTCAAACATAACAAAATTATCATAAGATCGTTGCAGCGTCCAGCATGCGTCCCCGGATGTTACTCTGACCGCGTAGCTGTCGGAATCATTGGTACCTTCGCTAAGCGAAACCTGCAAAACCAACGTATAACTTTTTAGTCTTATTTAGACGACGGATCTGAAAAACACGCTTGTCGTGTCTTTTTAATCCGCCGTTGCTTCTTTTTCTTTCTTTCTTTTCTTGTTATCTCTTTCTTTTTTGGCCCTTTATCGATAACCAAGAAATATCATTATCTTACTTTGTAGAACGTATGACTGATTGTAGTTGGAGACATTTAATATTCAATAAATAACGATACATTGAATTTTGTATAGAATAAGTATAGTTAATCGAATGTGAAGAAGAAAAAATAGGATCTTTAAAATATTGAAAGAAAGCTGACTAAGCATGAGATTTGATAAATAAAGAACTTGGGTATTTTAATGTACTCGTTGCACAAGAATTATTCAAAAAAGAGATATGTATATAATTATTCAAAATAGGAATGCATATATATATATATATATTTTTTTTTTTTTAATAATTCTTATGCAATGAGTACACTATATATGCATATTACATATAATTTTAATCTACTCATTGCGTAAGAATTATTCCAAATATAAATATATATTTATATTTTTAATATATTTTTTTGAATAATTATATACATGTCTCTTTTTTGAATAATTCTCGTGCAATGAGTACACTATATATGCATATTACATATAATTTTAATCTACTCATTGCGTAAGAATTATTCCAAATATAAATATATATTTATATTTTTAATATATTTTTTGAATAATTATATACATGTCTCTTTTTTTAATAATTCTCGTACAGCGAGTACATGAAAATAATCTATAACGTACGTAATAATTTACAGTTTTAGCCAGAAGTTCAGGTATGGAGATAATATTTTTAAATGAAAATTTGGTCAAGATTGGAGGATGGAATAGAATAGCTTAAGGTTAATTCGAATGTAACTGACCTCCAAGGAACTGAGTTCAACATGTTCGTAATGAAAGTGGGCACACTCGTCCAACTTTGGAAACCGTGCTATACTGCTCATGTTGCTGCCAGAACTGACTGGTGTACTGAAATCGTCCGTTCGATTACATCCTAATCCCTGCGTTCAATAAAAATTTTTACGATTTTCTATCGATTCTCGCAATAATACTGTGTCTTTTAACGCACTGAAGGTAAACAGTAATTAACATACAACATCATAATCAAACAGAATTTCTCAAACAAACGTTTCCCTACGTTTCTTTCTTCGACAAGATCGTGAAGAAAGAAATTTCTACCAAGATTCTATGAAATCCTACGTCTCAATGCGTTAACGTGTATCATACTTAACGATTGTACAGCGATCCACGAAAATGTACGAGCAAGTAGCGTGAAAATTGTTATACATAATACATGGCGCGAGTTACGTATATTCCAAAAATATTTCTACAAATTTTCAGATATTTTCATCGACCACTGTACGTATATAAAAAGTAGCTTAAATTAAAGTGTCATTACAATTCGTTTCACAAGAAATATGTATTATTTACTGATAGATCACTACGCTGCACGACTTAAATAACTCTATTATATATTTAACCTAATTTATATTACGAAAGAAAAAGAGGAGGAGAGACAGAGACAGACAGAGAGAGAGAGAGAGAGAGAGAGAGAGAGAATTTTCTAAAATTACACAAAGGTAAGATTTGTGCCAAAGCAACGGTGGCAAAATATTTTCTTAGCGTAATGTCAAAAATAATATGCCGTTGCTACTGAGAAATGAGAACCGTGACACCGAGTTATTCGAATAAACTTATTATGTAAGTACGAACGGTTTAAACGAGTTTCGCTGCATTGCGTTCAACGTTAGCAGAATATGGAGGCAGTCTGTGAAGGCAATTGAAGGAAGACGGTTAAAGATGAATCATCGTGTGTCGAGAAGATAACTAACGAGGGGAGAACACGACATCGGGTCACCGATTTCGTTCAAATTTTGCCCCGTGGCTAGGCCAAATTCTTTGGTAAATATCAGCTTTAATGGCTCGGTAATGGTATCGTTTTATTAAATCATCGTTCCGGATGTGTACTAAGTAGGTGGCAAATTTCGCCATCCCAATCGATAACCCAAACGTGGCACACGGTGCCCTCGTAAATGGAAAACTCACTTATTTACGAGCCAACGACCAAGCTTTGCCCGATACGGTCAGACCGTGTAAATTTTGCATTTTAGCAGCTACGAGATAAATCGTTAATTTATCGAGTTCCAAATCTTACGACTGTTTAACTTACGAATTTTCAAATCTATCGATTGAAACAATTTTCAACTAGCCAGATACCTGAACGTTCAAATTTCGTTAAAAGAAAATTCACTTTCGAGTATTTCATCGTCAAACGTTTACACGCGCAACTTTTCCAATCGCAGTTACGCGCATTATTATAGTTTACAAGTACGTAGCTTGATTTAGGTGACTCTTTAACGACGCGATTACGAACGCGTTAGTTGGAATTAACGCTTTCAGAATTACATAGAATTTCCCTGATGAGCAGATCAGAAACTTGTCTGATCGTTGTAACGCTTAATTACAGGAAACTTTCAAGCAATTTTAAGATCGAATAAGCAGATACCGCTCTCCTCGAGGAATGTTTCATTCCCATGAAACCTACTGGCGGTATAATCTAATTACTACATCGAATTACATCTTAAATACTAGAAATTCCAACGTTTTTAGGGATACCGTATTAAATGAAATCGATGATAAAACGTTCCGATAAGATCGATGAGATTTAAGAAGATGGAAATTAAGCGCGGCTCCAGGTGAATTGCGTTATAGAAAGCTTTCGAAACGTGAGGAAAAATCGGAAGTCGAGCCAAGGCTTTCAACGAAGGGTACAAGGGACTTCCTCTTTAACCGTTGACAGAAGTGGTAGAGTAGACTTTCAATTATAAGAGCGCTATCAATTATTTCGTTTGTTCAACGAGTTTACGTCCCGTTGGTCAGCGACTCGTTCTGACCTACGAATACCACTCGATAACAAAACTGACGACGCTTTTGAAAATTCCTCTGTCAATTTCAACGTATTTCGTCGAATCGTTTCAGCAACTTGACCTATGTAAGCGTAGAATTTCTCGCAGAATTATTCAGTTGCTAATCGCCAGCCGCTTGAGCTGAAATTATTATACGCTTTATAGATCAGAATGTTGTGTGTACATTAGAATTGCGTGTACTAAAATTCCTTCATTGTAATTAAAAAAAGAGAAGTAGAAACGGTACTTTTATCAGGATGTTCTGTTCGAACGATCGAAAGAAACAAGGAGGAGTAACAAGAAAAAGAAGAATCTTCTACGAACAGAATAATAACAATAATAACATATATTGGAAATATTGAAGGAAAAAGGCGCGCAGATTTTTGTATAGGAATATTTCCATCCTCTTCTATTCTCCTCGTTCGATAGAATATACGACTACGAGTAACGGCGGGAAATAAAAACAAAAGTAAAAAAATTGCAAAAGTGAAAAAAAAATAGAAACGTTTTATACGGAAAAAAAGTGTATGTGGATTTTTATATGGCAACAGTTTGATTTTTGTTATTTCTTTTTCTTTCCTTTTTCATTTTTTTCTCTCTTTCGTTTCCTTCAATGGAATAAGTATCTGTGTCGTTTTATGGAGCACGCGGTGGTACGTGCACTTGAACGAAACAGTTTCAGAGAGAAGGAGATCGCAGTGCGCAGAGTATCGACGAACGAGAGCAACTTGTCTTATTTGGGTCATTGTATTTTTTGGCAACGTCGAGGCAAACATCAGAGCTTCTCTATACGTATAAGTCGAGCACTGTTCTCTCCCTGCTGGATCTGGCAATCGCTGGGAAACGATCGTTCCGCGCTGCCTCCTGCTTTACGCTTCTTTAAACCTGATTTCGTTGCCAATCCGACTTACAGTTCCTCTCTAACTCTCTGTAATTGCAACTGTTAACGATACACAATACTCCAAATCGGGCATAATCCATCGATATCTATTCCATCATTTTCTCCGCGGTTTTACAATCAGCTCGTTTAACAAATCAATCAACACGCTACGTTACAGGCAAACGTTTTACTTGCAATTTTCTCTGCTTAGTGGAGTAGCAAACGCGGTTCAGCAAGGCGGGAAATTTTAACGTTTAGGGCGAGCGTTGTTTATAAACGAAGACAACAGCAGAGACGCGTACGATAAGCAATTTTTTGCGGTGCTCCGGCAAAACTCGCTGATTTACGCGTAAATACACGATTCTCCGTTGCTACGATCTTTGAAAACGTACGGCAAAATTGATCAACGCCTGAAATTTCTCAAATCGCAATTTCGACGCCTCTGAAAGAGAGGAAAATTCCATCGCGAGAATGTTCGTTCGGACAGCAAGGCTTAAACAATGTTTTCCGATAGAAGGAAAAATTCCATTGAGATCGAAGAACGAAGAGAAAAGAAACTCGTCTGCCATTCAAAAAGAAGTCCTTTCTCTGCCGGGGAAAGGAAAAAAAAAGAGAAGGACAGGAAAATACGATTTCTATAACGGCGACGAAGTGAAATTTTCGCAAGATTTCTATACTCGTAATTGAACGTGACACGAGAGACGGGTCTCTGGGGCTCGTTATTCGATTCATAATTTCCTACGCGTTCGAGATAGCTTGATAGATGCAGAGGGATGTGGAATATAATGAAATTGGAAAATTGCCTTCTACGAAGGAGAAAAAGCGCTGCAAGCGGCATTAGCGCGCCTTTTGCGATCGATAAACATCAAGGAATTTATAACGCGAAACATCCAAGCAGCTGCAGTTCCTCTCCTCCCTGTTAGTAGGTCAACGAACTTTTTGGCAACATTAAGCAAACATTACGAATGCTGCGTACTGCGTATACTCTACTTCCACCGTGCGCTATATTCTTCGATAAATCGCGAAAGAAACTATTCAACGTACGATTCGAAACTGAAAATTCCTTACCGTCTTTCCTATATCATATATCGCTGTTCCTCTTGTTGCACGTGTCTCTTTATAAATAGTTACAAATAGCTACGAATGTACATTCGTGGTCGATCGTCTGACAGAATTTTTCAATCAACTGGGAAATTATTGAAAATGCGTACATATATTTTCATCTCTCCTCTTACTTTCTTCCCTTTTTTTTTTTTTTTTTTTTTTTTTTTTTTTTTTTCTTAGACAAGTAAACAGCGCGAGATCGCGTTTATACGCTTATCTGCTGAGATATTTATAAGCGATATACCCTAAACGATTATTTGTATTTCGTTCTGCATAAATAAATGAAACGGATGATATATTTGTGCTCGATAGCGCGAGATAATTGCAGTCGCCTGCAAATAACGGCAAATGATATTTAAATTTCTTTAACGATAACCATATAATAAAAAGAACACGTCAGCTGTGATACCTGTAGTTTGCTCGTTCTTCTTTTTTTTTTTTTTATAATTCTACCATTCTGTTGTACTAGTTACAATCGAGCAAGGTAATTACAAATGGCTTGCAATCTATGGAATTTACTATTGGTATCTCACAAAAATTTTTCTAACGATTGGTAACATTATTTTAACTAGAGTTTAATTTAATAAATTTATTATTGCACTTTCAATATTGTAATTTTCTTTTCTTTAACCCGCCTTCTTTTGTTCTTATTCGAATTGTACGTCCTACGGTATATGGACGATTTGTAAAGAAAAAAAAGAGACGAAAAGAGAATCGACGAAAATATCCAACGCCCAATTCGCCGCGTCCTAAGAAAGATCAATGCAGGAAACTGTTAACGATATTATCTTCGCCGATCAGAAGAGAAGACATCGGCGGAGGATTTTCAAGAAACTGAAATGCGGAATTTGAAAATAGTTTGGCAAAGGGGTGGGGGCGACTGGTTAGGGTAGGGATGGGATCGATGCGCGGTTAAATCGTACGAGGTCACCAATTTCTCTGGAGCGCAGGATCGCGGGAAAATTTATTTGGAAACGTGCATGGAAACAATCGCTAGAAGCCATGCGAACCGAAGCATAAATCTTATCTGTTGGAAATCTCTGTACACGATAAAAAAATCTATAGGTTTTAAAGAGTGGCAGAATTGGAAGGCAAAGAGACTCGGATAAATCGATCGGATAGATTGGATGCACGAATAATCGTTATTTAAAACTAAAGATACGACATCTGATAAGAAAAATCTACCTTTAACAAAGCGTTCCATTAACGCTAATCCTACCGACACTTTTTGTATATTTATTGATCGCTCGCGATAGGCAGCACAGACTAGAAATTTTTCTTGGAAAAAAAAACAAACTAGAAATAGATACCGAAGAATAAATTGTATGCGTATTTTATGAAAAGTCGTGGATTAGCAAGCGAAATGATAACGTTTAAATACGGTACAATTTGTGTAGAAATTTGAAAGCGGTCGATTTGACCGATATGGTAGGTTTAGTGTTAATAACATTCGCAGCAAGCTGCAACCGAAAGTTGAGAAGGTGTCTGGTCAGACGCAATGTCGATCAGACCGGATTATTTAAAATTATTTGCTAAATCCAAGATGATACATCGTCGGATGCGTAATCTACTTTCGTACGTGAACAAGACAAAGTGTCGGATCGATAACGTCATCGACAGGCTAGGAAAAGAAATGTATATCTACGAGGGGAATATTCTTCTATATTCAAATGGAAATCCGATCGAATACGGGCCAGATTGTTCGATACGAGATTGCCAATTGAAATCAAAGTTTTGGATTAATGACGATTAGAAGAATCAAGAGAGTGGAAACACAAGTGGAATATGGAACAATTCGTCGAGTGGATAGAAGGTTGATTAGAGAGTAGATTATGTAAAGCTGAATTATTATTATTATTATTATTATTTAAAATCAAAGATACGTTATTAGATGCAGAGTCTATTTTGTGCATACTTCCGAACCGTGTAATAAAATCTTGGACGAACGACATTCTCAACAGGCTGGAAAGATAAAAGATGAACAAGTTCTCCGATGAAATTCAAGGTTGATTAGCGGCTATAAAAACGAGGAGGCAAGGCCGTTTGACGTTCTTCGAGGGAAACGCTATCAGAGAAATTATTAGGCCATGCGGGGAACGGGTAAAGAAAGTTAGAGCAGAGAGCGTCGTGATTCGATTATCTATGAATCAGGACAAGCCAAATGGGGCAGAAACGTAACAAGGACAGCCGCGCAGGACGAGTCCATTAAACGCGCCTGTACAAAAACCATGCTTTATTATACACGAGTAAACAAAATAATCGTGTATTTCAATCATTACCGTAATAACGATAATAATGAGATCGCAGAGCGAGAAACCAACTGTTACAAGATAAACTCGTCCTGGAATGACCAAACAGAAAGGAAAGATCGATCGTTAAAAAAGAAAAAAAAAACACCAAACAAACGAACGAACTTGTCCTTGAAAACCGCAGGATCTCGGGTAACATTGACACGATCAAACAAATTAATCGTACACTCGAGTCGTTACAAGGACAAACAATGGAGTCGAAGCAAACGGAAAAATCGATTATTGGAAGGTAAATTGGTGGTTGAAGGATAAAACCAAGGCAAAAGGTCGGTTAACCAAAACGTTAGATCAACTTCGCGATGGAAATCACAGGATAATATTGTATCAGGTGTATCGTGCGGTGGAAAGGTTTACATACTCGGTCAACAAACAAGATACAGAGAATCTGAACGACGATACAACAAAGGAAACAATGAAATACGAACTAAAGGAAGCGGTATAAGAAACGATGGAAAATTAGAGACACTACCTGAACGCTGCCCAAGAAAATTTCGATAAACCGATACGAGATCCTCAAACACATCGGAAATCTTGTCGACCATCTATCGGTCTGTTATCCGTGGAAACAATCGGCACAGTGTTGCTTATATTTCAGGCTGCTGCATCTCGTGAAAAATTCGGCACGTGTTTTAAACAACCTCCATAGAAAATCCTCTTTGTGTCAATAAACTGTCCTCGAAAACAGATAACCTTTGTTTGCAATAGGAAACCGTCTTCAGAATAGATAACTTTACAATGGATAACCGTCTCGATCGCCTGTCGAGAAGCCGACGAGAGAGAGAGGTCGGTGGACGTGGAACGAGAGACGATTTGGTCGACGAGACGGAAAAACTACCTCGAGACGGCTGGAACAGCTGGCACAGCTGGCGAGGAGGACGCGACGCATAGCGTCGCGAGCCAGCACGAGCGTGAACGTTCGACGAGACGTCGGGACGAGGCCTGTCGGACGGCACAGCGGCGTCTCTCTCGTTGTGTGTTCGTCGAACAGAGCGGCGAGTGGACGCGGAGGTGGGAACGATTGGCGGCTCGGCTGGTGGCGGCGGTGGCACGACCGAAGGACGACGCGATCGTCGACGATGACGTCGTGGTAAGCGGTCGAACGCGACCGCGGAGGAACGCGACGAGGGTTTTAGCCACCGCGACTCCAGCTGCCTCGATTCCATGCTCGCGTACGAATCCCAAGTGCTTGGTCGGCGTTGAGGGGACGGGGGAAACTGGGTCACGGAGTCACCAGCCAGCCTCCGCAACGCACACAGGGACACCAAGGATTCGGAGGAGCCGTGCGCGACCCTGCGATCGCGCAACTCTCCTCTCTCATCTTCTCTCATCCCCCTTCTTCGCGCCAGACGACGTAGTTGCCGCCGCGCATGATTTACGGTTCCGGATGAAGATACGTACGGAGGATTATTGGTGTTCCTGGGCAAACTAGTGCACGGTGAAGGGATAGGCAATTGGGCATTTTCGAAGAATCGCTGTGGCGTATTTAGTATGTATTTAGCGAGGGAGTAACGGTCGGACTACGCGAAGCGATAATGCGGATTCGTTCAGCGTAGACGTTGTAGCAACTCGCTACTGGAATACTCGTACAGATCATTTGCGAACATCTTATGCGCTTTGTACGAAAGATTTTGGAAGCCGCTACATGGAAGCAACAAGATATTGGTTTGTCCGGAAAGTTTCTTTCGTTTTATAACTATTATTACTGAACTTATTACTTATTACTGAATCACGTATGATCCATTTTCTTTCGTTTCTATTATTACGATCGTACGTAATTCGATAAAATAATACGAAAGAAAGAATGTCGTGCATCCGTTGTTTCCTTATAAAACGAAAGAAACCTTCCGGACAACCTAATATTTAGCGTGGCGAGTATTCTCGTTGCGACAACTGCAAGATTAATATCCGATTGTTGAGAAATGTAGAGAATTAACTGGTAAATTACGCGTCGTATAATCTCCTTCTTCACAATTTTATTAAATTGGAGGCCGAATAGGACGTTCGGTCAATCGGTTGACTAGGGTATAGTTTATGAAACGTACGTGTACGTCTGTTTCGCGAGGAAACTTTTCATCGTTGCAATTGCCACTTGATGCTGGAATTAATTGGTTGTAAATTACGCGTCGTGTAATCTGCTTTTTCACAATTTTACTAAATTGCGTGTCGAATAGGACGTTCGGTCAATCGGTTGACTAGGATATAGTTTATGAAACGTACGTGTACGTCTGTTTCGTGAGGAAACTTTTCATCGTTGCAATCGCCACTTGATGCTAGAAAGAACCAGTGAAATTGACGATTGTGTCGAATTTGACAGAGCATGATGGAAAATTAAGGGAACAACTCGATCAGACAGGTGATAACTTTCTGATATCGTAATAAAGTGGTTTTCAAATAGCGCAATATGTTTCTTGAAACGCATCCTCCAGGGGAACTTTCTATTTTCTTCACGCAACGTTAGGCGACTGGAATAGCCGATTACTTTCATCACGTGATCATTCGCGCGTTACCATCGGTATTCATTTACCACGAAAAACACCGGTAGTTTGTGCGAACGACGTTATCTTTCTTCCCTGTAGCTACGTACGTGCTACGACTCTATCCGAAAGCAGCTTCATCAAGCATAAATCGGCGTACATCTTACCCGGTTTGCGACCATCGTACTCATCCCGGTAATTGAAATTTAATGGAACTCGATTATTCATCGGTACCGAAGGAAGTACGCTTCCTCCTTGATACCTCATTCGCTACTCCAATTTTTATCGATATTTTATATCTAACGAAACTTTCTTCGACGCTTTAACGATCGATCTAATTTCCAGCGTAACTCTTGCGTAACGTAATTTTTCCTATATTTATAATTTGAAAATGGTAGCGTAACGTGAAAATCGATATACCTGCAAACGTGAAATCTCGCTTCTCTCGTGACGCAGACACGAAAGAATTTTTAGAGATACGAACTCCAAAGGGGTAAAAATGGGGCAGCGTTTATTTCTGAAGGGTATCCGTACGTCACGAGTTGCTGCTGAACTTCGACACGTGAAATTCTGCGCGTGAATTGCTGTTGAAAATTAAGAAACGCGTGTCTCAACGTTTTTCCAAATTCAATCCTTACGAGGATGAAAAAGAGGCGCGTTTTACCAAGTTAGAAACGCGAAACTCTGCGTATGAACTCCTCGTTAAATATAAATAAACGCGCGTTTCAGTGTTTTCCTAGATTCAACCCCTAAATGGCTTCGAGCAGAGCGAAGGGTGTTTTGTAACGCGGTTAACACAAAATAGTCGTAAAAGGAAATACCGTGCGGGTGGGTTGCCGGTACTCGACAAATTCGAATATTTACAGAATGAAAAGTAAAACGGAGCGATAAGTAATTAAAGAAATAAATAAATATGTATATTACGCGCTAGCGGTTAACATGCATGGCGTCAGTGTCGGGCCATAGTATCAATGTCAAAAGATCATCAGAACTGAATATTAATCGTGTACTTACGTGATGAAATTAAGAAACTAACGAAGAATAAAGTTGATCGGTCTGGGCGTCGGAAAATCAATTATATTCTCGTATCATTGAGACGTCAGTGGAATCGACTACGAAAGAACTTCCTGCAGCGAAAAAGGAGCAACCATCTGTACGTGGTATATCGTTAATGCTAAAAGGTAACTGCCTTCGGCCTTTTTGATACGTTCGTACAATGACGCCCAATGAAAATAATAGTTTGCAGGAAAAAGTGGGTCGTTCGAAGTAACACATCCGATCGAGCAATAATAAGGACAACCTTGAGGATGAAACTAGGACGAAGCCAAAGGGGATTCGAGATAGGGAAATTGGAACTTCGATACGATATCTGCCTTAAAAAGGAGAAACGACCGGACAGAATCGAACCGAATTCTTTTTCCCACTCTGCCCCGTCCTTTTTGCATGTATTTACGCTTCGTTATCCTCTCCGTGTACGCTCGACACTGAGCATAATAGTAAAAAAAAAGAAAATAAGTAAATATAATAAATATACCGATCGACAGTTCCAGCGTGAATTCCTTCCAGTAAAGAGCGGAGAAAAAGAACGAGGTGTTCGATATTCCACGTGGGGAAAAAAAAGTCGGACGTTTTCTCTTGCGACGATGCAACGAATAATTTAGCCGCAGCGAAGATATAAAGACAGCTAAGGACGATGTATAAAGAATCGTGCGGGTCACTGAATCGTTTTAACCTACCAATCCCCGCTGCGTCTAATCTCATTGCGTGTAGCGAAGCTCTTCTATTATTTATAAGGAAATCGGCGCGCAGTTCGGACCTTCGTCTCCAGTGCAATACCGTAGAATTGGAAATGTTTTATCGTCGGTAGGTACTGTCGTACAATTTGACCGAAAGCGTCGTTTCAATTATTTCAACTATTTAAATTACTTAAATTACTTAATTACACCCTTCCCTTAATCTTTCTTCGTGATATGATAAATGAGATAAATAAGTTACTTCTTGATCATAGATAGATTTTAGGCGAAACTTATTACTCGCGTCTTTTTTTTTTTTTCTTTCTTTCGTATCTGCGTATGCGCAATCTACTAATCGATGATAATGAGCATTGATTACGACAGTTTAAGTTGGCCTGAATGCGAATACACCCACAATGTATACCACGATGGCATTGACTCGCATAATTAGATGGTGTTGAATTACTAACACTTAAATTGTGATTTTTCTCCGATTTTTCTCTTTTTCTTATTCTTTCTTTTTCTTTTTTTCTGTTTTTTTTTTTTTGTTCTTATTATTCAAATAATCTAAGAAACATCTCGGATCGCAATAACGAAAAGATATACCGTAGGAGAAAGGAAAATGCAGAGAGAAGAACGGCACGTGTAATTTGGTCGCGACAGCAGGGTGGTGTTTCGGAATTCCGCAAGAAACCCTATCCAAGCAGGCCGTAGAGTGAGTCAGAGCCTAAGTGCTGCGATTCAATCTGCGAAAGCTGCGTAGAAACGCGGCTCGAACCGCGCCCATCTTCGTTAGAACGACGTCTCGGAAAAACTATACGACGATGCTTCTCGCTTTCCCCTCCCTCATTTTTTCCCTCCTTTTTCTTCGTCGCCAGTATACTTTCGAATCAATAATCGCGAACAAGGAATAGCATTTCTTTGACCGTAGGAATTCAAAGGCCACCCCTATTGTCTGCATTCCGCTCCGGTAAAGAGAGTCGCGCAACGTCTTTCAACGTCTTCCGTTTTATAACGCGTTAAGCGATCCCTACGAATAAATGCATAAGGAAACGCGTAACATTTACATCCGAGTACAAATGGGTTTTGTAACGAGAGCCACGTTTACGATCGACTTACTGAATGGAATAAACGTGTCGCTATTTTTATACGAGACGTTTTAATATTACGATGAGATGCGATAGGTTCGCGTGTCTGAACGCTCCTAAATATTACGTGGACCGAAAAGTATCTTTCCTCTGCAGACGCGTCTTTTACAACGATGCATCTTTGGACAAACATGAGACCTAATCTGTCTGATAACGTTGCGATCTCTATCTCGATAGAAGAAAATCCATCGTACGTAATTCGAGAAAATAATATAAAACGACAAACGTTGTGCGTCCATTATTTCCTTACAAAACGAAAGAATCTCTTCTGGACCACGTAATATGCGACACGATACGAATTTGCAAATTTATATTTTTACGAACGACCAAGGAAACTGAAGCAAACATCTCTTTCACCCTCGTAGCGCATTACTCGTCGTGCCTCGTACGTTATTATAAAAGAGTACTCTGCTTCGAATATCTTATATACATTTTACGTGTTACGCGCGTTTATCGTTGTATCTCACGGTTTTTTAAATAGACGCGTAAGAATCCGCGGTTTAACGAGGTCACGTTGTTAAAGCTTCAAAGGAATTAAAATAGTTAATGGGGTCACGTTGTTGGAGCTTCAAACGTACATAAAAGTTGCAAGATATCTGGTTGCGAGTAAGTGGGCGGCCTATCTCGAACTAAACTAATCAACTCCGCTATTTATTAGTTTCTTAATCTCGTTATATAAACGCACGCACGATCGACGGCGATACGCGTTATCGAGCTTCTCGAACGCAACGATCAAGAATCCCACAGAAGCGATCCAAGCTTTCGCTCGTCCAACAAACTGGCCCCAGCTTTATTACCCTCTGCGCGAAGTTTCTGTTTGCCTGTACCGAATATCCCTCGCTCTTGTTAATCTTCGTCTCGCTTTAGCTCAGCTTCCATGGAACCTTGAAGTTTTTTCCGGTTTTAATCTCGATGGGAAGGCAGGAATCTTGATTTATGCTTTATGATCCACAAAAATCTAAGAATATGCGTGTGTATACACGCTCATAGCTGGCGAAGGTATTGCAACGCTTGTGAGCAGTCGAGAACGTATTATCCGTGTGACGGATATTTAACATTTTTCTCTCCAACGTTGTACACGGTCTTGAAATTTCGCCGTGAGATTTTAAAGCGAATGTTACTTCTGCTAAACCGATTGTTTCGTTGATTTATCAAAGAGACTCAAAATACCTTGGAATTATACGTTACGTAAACTCATCCTATTTTTATATTCGTCGTAATACAGCATGAGCCAATAAAGCCAGCGCTCGAGCAGCTCCGCCGTTGTTTTCGCAGATACGAAAAAGATTTGTTAACGAAAGTCGTTTAGTACAGAGGAGGCTATAATTTTGGCTGGAAGCAATAATTTTTTTTATAATTTTGCATCGTATATTTGCATTATATATATATATATATATATTTCTTTTTACGCATTAGACGATGCTCTACGTTCTCTATGAAATATCAAGTATCAATCTATGTATCTCGAAAATCCATTAATTTCGGAGATATTTTAACTTTAATTCGTCGAGTTTAACGTACGAAGGACAACGTTGTCTTCGTCTTTCATACGTTAAATTCGACAAACTGAAGTTAAAATATCACCTAAACTGATAATATTTACACATACGCAGGTTGATACCGTTTCACGGAGAACGTGCAACGTGCGTCGACTAACGCACGAAAAATATATACGATTGCGTTTAAAAAAAAGTGGAGATAACCTTGAGAGCAAATTTCTCACTGAAAATTCCTCCAGCTGCAAAAATATTATTACTGTCTACCGTTACGGTATTCCCTGTGCCGAACAACTTTCGTCGATAAAGCTCTCGCGTATCTCCAAGAACAACGGAGACGTTTCAGTGTTAATTTTCATTTTCTAATGCAATATTTATCGGAGCACGCGATATACGCGCAATATGCGTAAAATCGGGAGTCCACGTTACGAGTAAACGTATTTTAAAATTACGAATACACGTGACGGTACAGCAAAGATTGTTCGAACGATTGAAAAAAAACAGATTTTTCAAAGTAAAATCAATCGTATTTGGAATATTGCTAATAAAATGATATTCCCAATGACTGGATCTTTTCCTCATCGAGGAATATTCTTTTCACGGCGTATCGAGACACGTTCCTGTTCGCCGGATCCGTCTGGTGTTGGCAAGAAATGTTCTATTTCTGGTGCGAACGTAAAATTTCGCACACCATTATTTACGTCTACCGCTCTCTTCCGATCACCGCGGCGGATGATTGGAATACCCTGTCAAGCGTGAAAACCCATGCCGCCAATATTTTACTCGCCGATACTAACAACTAACAACCAACGGAATAAACGCGGACGCGCCTATGTACATACACGTGCCACTCTAACAATAGCGGTATTCCCCTGTAAAATCCTATTGCCATGGATCCGTTAGGATGAAAAGGATCGTCAGTCGTTCCATTAATCAATCCAGCTACTACCGGATTAGGTCGAGAAATCGTCGATTCTTGTTTCTCTTCGTCCCCTTAAATTAACGCTCTTAATGATCTCGCTCTATTCACACGATAACAGACTAAGAGAGTTTGTAGTCAAATTTACTACCAATGTAGCTGCTTGGAATTTTAATCGATCTAACGCTTTCTCAGACGAGCTTTCAATTAAAAGATCGCGTGGTTTAACAGTCTGGGGACCGTATGCTCCGACAAGCATACAGCCCGAATTCCCGCGTATCTTTCCAGTGATTGAAAAGGTTCAAACGATCGGTCGGAGAATTCCTTCTGATTTACATTTCGATTCGATGTACGTTTACCGAATTATACGGGTAGGATATTTTTTGGCGAAGAACTTTCTACGTCGGCCGAAGAGTGAAAAATCGGAACGAACTTTCCGACCAGCACTTAACAAGCGTAATATTTTATGAAAAATCAACGATGATATTTCAGGATACTTCTAGTAAAGTTTTTAGCGTGATGCGCTTGAAAACAATTCCCCCGATGGGGAAGTACTAAGCAAAATGTATCATTTCATTAAATTCTTGAAAAATCGAAACGAACTTTCCGACCAGCATTTAACAAGCGTAATATTTTATGAAAAATCAACGATGATATTTGAAGATACTTCTAGTAACGTTTTTTAGCGTGATGCGCTTGAAAACAATTGCCCCGATGGAGAGGTACTAAGCAAAATGTATCATTTCATTAAATTCTTGAAAATCGGAACGAACTTTCCGAGCAAACAGTATTACGTCTAATACATTGACAATGGTTTCGTACTGTTCGAGCATGTAATGTAAAAATGCTTTCATAACTTCTCGTTTATAGCATCAATCGTTTTCCTTTTTACCGTTTTATTTAACAGCGGTTAACATTTTTATAAGACACCGCGTCTTATTAATAAAATGTAATAAAATTACATTTTAATATGAAACATATTTCAGAAGTTATTTGTTCGTTATTTGCCCCTAGCTGTCGCAAGTAACATTCACGAATATTTCCTGCTTATTCGAAATCGCGATCTGCCACGAATACGCGTAATTCCCATAGATCGATCGTCCCTCCGATAGTCTCGATCAATTACCGCGTATCGTAGGAAATATCGTAATATTACGCTGTGCGAAAAGTTTCTTTCGTTTTATAAGGAAACGATAGACGCACGACATTTTTCCTTTTCTATTATTTTACCGAATCACGTATCATCCATTTTCTTCCGTTTCTATTATCACGATCATACGTAATTCGATAAAATAATATGAAAGAAAAACTGTCCTGCATCCGTTGTTTCCTTATAAAACGAAAGAAACTCTCAACAACCTAATACTTTTGCGATATACGCGAAACCGCGTGTAAAAGGCCCAAATATCCGTACGCCGTACGCCTGAGAACACAATATGCGAGATGCCTGTCCAGGCTCGTTATCGAGTACGTGGTACGATCGTGCGATACGTAAAAAACTGTATTTGCCGACTAAATTCTAGTATTTCAGCTTCCTTCGTGCCGTTTTCTTCGCATTGTCTCGAAAAGAAAGAGAAAACGATGACGGACAGGCGAAGGAAAAGGAAATATTACAGAGAACTTTATCCTCCGTATGGCGTGGACGAAGAAACGTAACACGATTTACTGAAACGAGAAACTAGTTCAGCGAAATACCGTATTCCTTATTCGACGACGTGCACGCAACGAGCGGTACGCGGCTATTGCTCGTTGAATATCTGGCGGAGGAACGCGTGCGTCGATCGACACGCATAATAATGGGCTCGCAGTTAATTAATACAAACTGGCACTTTCGATGCGAACACGCGTGAACTCGAGTTCGTTAAAACGAAGTCACGGCCTGTGCCACCCGTTGAAATAACAAGTATGCAGAGAAGCTCGCACCGCAGCCAGCAAGAAACCGGCCGACATACGCATTCGCCGGCCGTGGAGAACCGCTCGCTCGTTGACGAAGGAAAAAAGAGCATCTGCGAAAGAAAACAGTGAGTGTACTGAGCAGATGAACGCGTTCCATCGCTTAGTCACGGGAACGTGGTAACTTGCTGCTAAATTAATTATTCGCTTGCGCCATAGAAAATATGCTGTACGATGTGATGCGAGAATATGCGCATGCTTGTTCATCTATTACAAATAATCTATTAGCAATTGGTTACATTTTTGTACGAGTTACGTTATAATCATTAGAACAGAATTTATCGCTTGAATGTATACAACAGGGTGTGGCCTGTTAACGGTTTAACCGTTAACTTTCCTCTTGTCAAAAAATTGCTCTTACAAAAGTTGCCTCGCGTACATTGAGGATATTAGATGGTACGAATAATTCTTTGTATGCGTAGCAGCGGAGAAGATATCGAGATCAATTTAATTTTTTTTACACAACTCGCCGCCTGATACGATTCCACGTAGTAAAATGTTGATAAATTAGATCGGAAAAAGTCAGATGAACGCGAATCGATAGCCGAACCCTAACGTGACTGCAACGTCCAACGCCACCGAATATCGTTACGATATGTTATCGTGCAAAGGTATCCTGACGTTACGTTTGCAGCGGCACAAAATCACATTACGCGCGCGATATGTAAAAATTTGCGTTATCACGTATACAAATAATATACGAAATCGGAATAAATTAGCAGAAAGGATTCTTGCCTACGCTTGTCTTTCTCCGGGAAAGCAAAGGAATATTCCAACATCTTTCATTTCTACTCAATTTCTTTCTTTCTTTTTTTTTCAAGATAATTTTCCTCGTATTACATAACTTCTCGCGAGTGTGTCCCTAATTGTATCACAGAAGAATCGTATTTATGTCGCGAAGTCGTGGACTCGATGACAGATCTTTTTATAGAACTGAAAGCGGACAAGTATAAATTTACATGTATTTTCATTTCCATCTAATTTCATACGGCTCGATCTAGTCTAGTCTTAGTTTCTTATTGTTATCGGTGTACGTATAAATCGTCTAGCGCTATCAAAAACTTTATCAACTGACAGGTCGAACGATACGAGTTAATATACCACGAGCGAATTGAACTCGGATTAATTTTTCTACGCCATCGTCGTTTCGTCACGCTTGACAATTTCCCTCGTAAATACACATATAGACGCGTTTTGATTAATGCCCGATCGCTTTCACCGTGACTCATAATCTTTCTCCGTGATTCGCCTTATCTTTCATTCACAACGATTTAATGATGCGTGCACGCGTCTCGAGTGGATCCTCTACGCTTTACGGCGGTCTAAGGCAACGAACGAGCCTTCGATAAATTTAATTACGGGAAATAGATACGACACGACGAATTTAGTCGATGTTCGGATCTTCTCGACTTCGCCAACAACTTTTACTGCTGCTTGAGCAAGCCTCGCGCTATTTAATAAATATCATTTTAGAATTTATCGTACAGAATTATTTTGCAATTTGGCTGTTCTAATCGGCATTGAATATTATTATTCGTATATCAAGAATATAAGAAGTTCGATATGAATTGCACGAAAACGCGATGTCTCTAGATTTTTCTTCAATTCTTCGAGAAACTTTGCCATCGTCGCTGTAAAGATACGCGCCAAGTCAAGCTTCCCTTCTTTATCCCGTGTCGTAATTAAACTGCGGACTTTTACGCATTTGTAGAAAAGGCGGATGGCCGGAAAAGTGAGAAATCTTTACCGCTTCCCAAAACGCTCTGACGAGCAAGTACATTCTGCGAGTACTAAGGCGCGAAAGTACAATCATTCGCGTAATTAGAAAATTATACACGCGTAGACGAAGTCAACGATGCCCATAAATACGCTCAATACATCTCGTCTTGTTTCAGAAGTAAATCGTAGTATAATTAGAAACATGTTTCACGAAATACCCGCATCGTAATATTCTCACCTTAATTCGTCGCGTTTTCTTCTCGTTAATTTACGATTACAGCAACGCGTTTTTACACTGTTATATATACATATCGACCTGTCTTTACGAAACAACGTCCGAAACTCTTGCACTTCACGCGCGTCCATTCCCAAGTTCCGATCGTGTGAAACGTTATTCATCCACAACCAATCAACTGCTACATTTTTTACCATAAATACCTCATAGATACCTCGGCACTCGTGAAAACGATACCTTATCAGCGATTAGAATTTCCGCTTGGAAAATTCGTAATACACGAAAATATCTGAAAATATCGAAAACACTTGACACAGACGGAAGATTTAACGAGCGAAACAGTTTGCCTGGTTACAGCAATACTACTTGGTCTAACTGTACGTTACAACGAGAAATCGAAACCGACACAGCGCTTAGAACCTGCTAATTAATTGCAAGTCGACCGATGGCGGAAGAAGACAGTCGGGGAATCACGGTGTCTTCTGGTGTCTAAATAACCGCTGACGAGTGTCCGAAGGGATCTGTCCGATGGATTTTCTATCTTTTTTCTTTGCCTCGCGAAGCAGCTTAATTCGCGCCGAGCAGTCGAAGGGTTAACGCTCACGGACCAGGAAAATAGAAGGCTTCCGTGGAACGAACGGCTGTTCCAGCAGAGGATGTTGTTACGCACTCGCCGGTTACACGTACACGACGGCGAAGCTTATCGATTTGCTCTCACGCTAGCGAGATGGACGAACGAGACCGGAGCGAAATAGAAGCAACTTCCGCATTCTGTTCGCGAGCCGACTTTACGAGCCACGAAAAGCGTGCGCGAACAGCAACAACACCACCTTGTCGACGAAAAGGAAATTCTTACTAAAGTAACCGAGAGAAACAGGCAGTTGGAGCAACCTTCCAATCTTTTGTCCTCCGTTGAATAACTACGTTTTATTTGCCTCGTCGCTACTATATTCCTCGGGATCACGAAGCTTTACGAAAAATGGCTTCTGTTTCCTGAATCTCATTGCGTCTATGGAGGAGAGCACGACGGTGTCGTAGAAACGAAAAGGCAAGAGAAGAAGAATATCTTATCCTTGGTTGTGAACGGGAAGGATAATATCTTATCTTTTATCGTCGACAAAGAGGATAATATTTTTATCTTAATGTATTCTTTATCGTATAATGGTCAATGCTGAAACGCTACAGCGAAACGTGGATGATATAGGAATTCTTTGGGGGAAAGCGAAAGAAAGAAAAACTGTCGCTATAGCAATTATGTTCTATACGGTGCTGTTAGAAGAAGAAGAAGAAGATATTGAATTTTTGATTGATACGAGAGAGGGTATAACGCCATGTAACTGTTAACACTAAACCTACCGACACACTTCTTGTGTACTTATTGACCGCTCGCGATAGACAGGACAGACTAGAAATTTTTCTTGGAAAAAAAAAGCAAACTAGAAATAAATACCGAAGAATATGTTGTACGCATGTTTTATGAAAAGTCACAGATTAGGAAGCGATATCATAACGTTTAAATATGATAAAATTTGTGTAGAAATTTGAAAACGATCAATTAGACCGTAGTGGTAGGTTTCCTGCTAGGTGAATGCACCTCCGAGACCACGAGGTGTTTCTTTATTTTTCTAAACGATACGATACGCTCTTACTTCAATTCATCCCTCTACCATATCTATAACTACCATATAGATACCAAATTAAGTTACATTAAAAAGAATGACTCGGTTTCGTCGATCCAGTTTCTACTTAACACTAAACCTACCGACACGTTTTGTATACTTATTGTCCGCTCGCGATAGACAGGACAGACTACAAATTTTTCTTGGAAAAAGAAGCAAACTAGAAATAGATACCGAAGAATATGTTGTACGCATGTTTTATGAAAAGTCACAGATTAGGAAGCGATATCATAACGTTTTAATATGATAAAATTTGTGTAGAAATTTGAAAACGATCAATTAGACCGTAGTGGTAGGTTTCCTGATAGGTGAATGCACCTCCGAGACCACGAGGTGTTTCTTTATTTTTCTAAATGATACGCTCTTACTTCAATTCATCACTCTACCATATCTGTAACTACCATATAGATACCAAATTAAGTTACATTAAAAAGAATGACTCGGTTTCGTCGATCCAGTTTCTACTTAACACTAAACCTACCGACACGTTTTGTATACTTATTGTCCGCTCGCGATAGACAGGACAGACTAGAAATTTTTCTTGGAAAAAGAAGCAAACTAGAAATAGATACCGAAGAATATGTCGTATGCATGTTTTATGAAAAGTCACAGATTAGGAAACGATATCATAACGTTTAAATATGGTACAATTTGTGTAGAAATTTGCGTAGGTTTAGTGTTAAAGCGGCAGTTTTGTCACTGGTGCGCGAATAAGAGTGTTTATTTTCGATTGTACGCGTGTACGGTTGGACGTATTGCACGAAGCAAGAAGCGGCTGCTAAATGAAATTAGAAGGAAAATGTTCGAATTTTTCTCTTATTTAAAGACGACAAGCGTGCGATGACAAATATCGTCAGAACGTTTACTTTGTTCGACGATCGTATCGAAGGGAGATTTGCAAGTATATCGTGGCTGGAAGAAATCGTATTCGCCGTAAAAAGAGAAAGTATACGGAATCGGAGAAAGCTGAATGAAGAAATAATTTAAAGGTGGAGAAAAAAAAAGAAGAAGAAGGGGCAGGGGGAAGAAGATTAACGTTAAAGTTGCAGGGGGAAACTGGACGCGACAACGTGTGGTTTCCGACCTATACCAAGCGAGGGCCGCGTGAGTAATTAACAGAAAGCCAGCCTGATATCATCGAGATGTAAAACGAGAATGAAAGGAAGATCAAGGTAAATCAAGGTTGCAACAACGTTGTGACGCGACCAGCGCGAAATGTTTCACGCCTTTTCGCGTCACCGCTAACATACTTTCTTACGTTCTCGCGTTCGTCCTACGATTTTTTTTTCTTTTTTTTTTTCGTTTCTTTATCTCAATTTCACTTTACGAATAAATAAGAGCGGATGGATATTTTAACGTTACACAGTTTTTATATGTGCAGAAAGAGAGACAAACTGGGCGTTTTGAGAACAGCCGACAGACCGACGAAGTTTCGTAAAAAATTAAACGCTCAATTAAGGAAAACAAAGACTCCGGTATCTTGAATGTTTCTATATAAAGAGACGATCGAGAAATGGAACGAATTATTCACGAATATATTTATACGATCTACTTATTAACTATGTATTTTTCAGTTTCACAGTGGTCATACGGATTTATCGTGATTCAGCGAAACCAAGCAATTATTGCCTAAGCCTGACTCAGTCGTGCAGGAAATCATTTCGTTACACCTTTACAAAGTTTCGCTGGCTAATACGCTCCTATTCTTCCACCTTTACGACGCAATATCCTTTCAGTAAGGAAATTATACGGCGGCCAATTTTCATCCAAGCATGCACGCAATTACACAGATCGCTCATTCTGCCCGTAGGACATTGACCATTGTTTACTAATGCCTAAGATATTAGGTTGTCCGGAAGGTTTCTTTCCTTTTATAAGGAAACAACGGATGCACGATATTTTTTCTTTCGTATTATTTTATCGAATTACGTACGATCGTAATAATAGAAAAGGAAGAGAATGAATCAGACGCGATTCGGTAAAATAATGGAAAAGGAAAAATGTCGTGCGTCTATTGTTTCCTTATAAAACGAAAGCAACTTTCCGGACAACCTAATAATACGGATGACAATATCCAACTGAAAATTAAACAGTCGCAAGATCGAATCAACGAAAAGGATTTCCTTTCAATTTCACCTTTGGTTTGGTCCCGTTTGAATTTTAGTTCTGCCGAGCCAACCCGACCATGGTCCATTTTCAAGGCCACGAGGCCGAAGAACAAAAAAAACATACTGACGATAAAAATTACGAGCGACCTAACGCCTCGGTGAAAATGAAAAGAAGAAGAAAAAAAAAAAAAAGATTTCACGCTTCGTCGATTCGTCTTGCTATCTGTGAACTTTGCCGAACAATGTTTTCTCTCTCGTCTAATGAAATTAAGCGGATGGAATCGTAAATAAAACTATGGAAATCAGAGGTGATAAGAATGAAATTTGATATTGCGATCTACTCACTTTTGCGGTTTGAGGCTCGATATCGGTAAGCCTTTGAGCACGAGGCCTCTCTTGGGCCGGTCCTGGCATCCTTTGCAGCCTCTCCGTGGACGAGGACGAGGAGGATGAGGATCCAGGCCTTTGGCCTGGTTTGCCACGCGCCAGGATGACGGCAGGATTTTACTTTCCTCTCGATTGAACCATTATTCCTCTTTCACGTTCTTCTGCGCAAACAATTTCCACAGTGCTCAGACGTCTTTATAGCTACGCGCTTATTATTACGGACGAAATATTAACTCGCGTATATTATCGCGGTAAACAGCCGCAGATGCTCGTAAATTTCACTTGGATCAACCTACACCGAGCGTTTCACGCGTCTTCTAGCAAATGTCGACGCGCTGCGCGCTACCATCGATGACTCACGATCCGAGTCAAAGACAAAATTTTTATTTCACATTTTAAAATTTTGCTTTTACGATGTCAGAGTTTTTTCCTATGTTTTTCCCATATTTTGGAAAAATGTATCGGCGAGGGTAGAGCGAAGTACGAAGGATTTTACTTATAACAGGCGGAAAAGTCTCTTTCGTCGATCTCTCGCCCAAACTATGGCACTTAAAGTACTTAGATATAGTGCTTGGAGTACTCAAACATGAACATTGATTTATCGCTCCGCTACCGCACATTCTGCATACTTTAATTCGGTGTTTTTAATTCTTTTCTTCTCGACCCTCGCCAATTGCAATTTGAATTATATCAATCAATGGAAAGAAGTACGAAGAAGCGTTACAATTCCGTTTGCTTATTCAAACAGAGAATGTAATTTTCCATTTGAGTAAGAAATAGAGAACGAGAGAATTAATCACAAGAATTGCAATCGATTCCAATGTTCTTTCTCTGCGTGTTAAAAATTGCCACCCTTTCATTCGCAAATTAAATATCCTTCTCTAAGGTAAATATAAATGATGGCCATCGGCGTGATCGTTTTTTTTTCACCTGTCGAATGTGATCACGATACATAAAGTTTAGCGATGAAAGTTTCATGAATTTTACGAGCTTTTTGCAGATACAAAACCGCTGCACGAAGCTTCATTAATATTTTAGCGAACGAAAGCCGTGTTGGTTATTAAGTTCTAATAATTCAGTGTCCCCGATGAGGCAAGTAATGAATTAAACAGTCCACCCTGTGTAAGTGCCATTTGAAACACGGTGCATCGTGCCGGCTAACAAGACGATTTGAATATACGAGTATCTAACTACCTCGGCCAGTGTAACTTTATAATTCAGTGACTTAAGAGTTTTATTAAACTGCTCATGATTCTACGATGACACTAATTAAAATTCATATCCGACAAAATCTATGTAGAATATAAGCCAAACAATACTACATACTGCTGATCATTGTCATTACAATAGCATTAAGTCAACCAATTGTACATAAGAAAAATTAATATATTCTTCGTGTCTCAATCGTCGATTCTAAATAATTCATATTTTGTGCAACGCGAGTTCCAACATCGTTGCAAGCGAAGCTTAGGCTCACTACGACGTACGTACATCGTTATCTCGTCATTCGCGTTTTACCCTTGGTATTTGATATTATTCGATATGAAATCAAAGAAAAATTATTATCGTAAGGTGAATATCACGGATAGTAAAATCTGTGGTCGTATCACATTTTCGTAAATGATCTGCTATCAATGAAAGATTCGAAATTTTAGTAGCAATAATTTTCACGTAGAATCATATTACATTTTTCAATCATACTATTTTTTGTTTAATATAAATTCTCGTCGTTTAATTCACAATTCCGCTGACCTAATATGTGTAAAAGAAAATTATAAAATTCTCTTAATGATTTTCACGCGCAGATCTACGTAGAGTCGCGTTACATTTTCGTGACGTCGTGACGATTCGACGACCAAAGAAAAGAAATTGGATACGAAGTGGTGGAGAGGTACGGCCGAAGGAACGAACAAAGAAAAGTGAAAATAACGGTTGTAATTAATTTTTACGGGTCGGCCCTGTGGCGATTTTATCTGCGAATCGAGAACACGAAGCGGATGAAAGTTTCGCGAACGCTCGACCGCGAGTAAAGCGCGATATTTACTGCATCGAAGGCGGTCAGGTGAATTTGCTGTTTTAAATCTGACGGCCTTGCCACGGCCTACGAGTACTTACATACATACAAGTAGGTATAATGATCGTCTTGAACTTTAATCAAGTGAAAGTGCTATTCTGATCGACACCCAGACTAATCGATTGTACCTTGAGGCTAAAATCCCTTTTTATTATTATTATTATTATTGTTATTATTCTCCACTGAGTTTCTAATATATGTATCCTTGCAATAAGGATTTGATATCTGTAAAATGTTTTACAGGATTTTTTTCTAAGATGTTATCCTGATCTCAAGGAGTTCCAGAAGTATGGTCGAGAAAATTAAATTCGACAGTAAAACGGTCGAATCAAATGATCTTTAAGAGTTAATGTTTAATAATATTATATTAACTACAGAGATTTTTCTTTCTCAGATCGAAGATTATATTGCTTGTACCATTTTCTCATTGAGTTTCATACGTGTTAACTTTGATAATTGGTCGTCATTTCTCTAAAATTATATTCTCTAAAAATTATATTAATAATCGATTATGATTACAGCGTTATTTGGTGCGAAACGTCAATATCGGCAATTATTGCCACAGATTAGTATAGTCGAATTACTAGTTACGCAAACGTAACGGATTGTTATGGTTAAAAAAAAATGAAAAGAAAGTAACGATCCGCCAACGTGTTAGATATTGATAAAAAGAAAATGTTCAAAGAATCGGAAGAATCCCTGTTTGTCGAGGTGATAAAAGTAACAGGAATACGACACGATGTTTCACGGGAACCTGCAATTAAGCTATCTACAGGAAGTGTTATGCGATTAACATTTTAATTTGTAGAGTTACTAACTTTCCAAACTAATTAAGAGAACGACTCGAAAGTAAAACGGGCCACGTTGAAAAATACAATCTATCTATTGCATTTGAAGACCACAAAAGAAAAATATTATAAGTCACATTTTTCAGTTTTTATAAGAAATCGAGCTTAAAATACAACGATATATTATGAAAAACTGTTTGGAATTAAATGTATATGTTTGCTAATCTTCTGAACGTTTCAAAGATATTAATTGTTATACAATTAGTTATAAGTTATGACTATAACGTATTACAATTTCCTATACTATTACTATAACGTTAATACTTTTAGAAAATTTCATAGACTTTTAGTTTCTCGCGTCTACTCGATGTCCGATTAACATAACCTCTAAACAAATAAGAACTTAGAAAGAAAAAGGAGAATAGAACAAACATATGTAATACATAATGATTAGAAATCAAAATCGACGTATTATATAGTTTATCGATATTTCTCGTTCGACTAATTAACAGAAGCTCTTTCACAGACTAGTGTTTTTCGTGCTAAAGAGCACATCCGGTTGCACGTCCACGAGTAAAACTGATGGTTGCTTCCATTTCTCCTTTTTTTCTCGTTTTTTACGCTGTCTAAGAATGTGCAGCAGTAATACAGTTGAGAAACGACGAAAATAAAAGTGTAACAAAGGCACAAGTAAAAAGTCCATACCATATCCGGTACTACACGACGACGTCTTAAATATTTGCGGGCAAAGAAGTTGTTAGATCGAGGCAATTAAAATGGCGGCCGAGAAAGAAAATTTACCACAAAGACGATGCTAATTATGATATTCCTTGTTACAAAATTTTAAAAGATTTAAAATGAAATTTATGTATGGTATAAAATGTAGAAAAGTTGCATGTGCTCCTTTAATAGCAAATTCGATCGATAAATTTGAATCCCTAGAAGTTAATTCGATCCACATGTGTTTGGGCTTCGGTGTCGTACGAGTCAAAACTGGCAAGTGTCCATCCGCTATCTTTATTGAAAAAAAAAAGGAATAGTTCGTGTTATTCACCTTAAAAGAAGCAAATATCGATGAATTTTTCAGAATCTTTTACATAACTTAAATTTTTAGAAAGTCTACGTCAAACCTAAGAAATCTTAGTGTATCGTTTGATACAACTATTACTATACCATTGCAAGGTTAACCTATGTTTGTGTGTAATGATAATTTGTCTAATAATCCAACAATTGGAAAAGAAATTAATATATCCATTCGTACTAAAAAATATTACGCATCAAATAAATCGAGAAACTAGCATAGAGGTTAATTCATCTCTAAAATGATTTCATAACCTTAACGCCACGCCGGTTCGCATGATCGCGACGTTTACCGAAACAATATCGTCAACGACGCGGCTAATTCGCGAGCGTGCGCGCATGGGCTGCACCATAGAGATAAATAACTTCACAAAACCGTTGACATGTCTCTTAATATGGCTTAACGAGTTCGATAGAGACGAGACAAGATGAAGTTTTTCAAGAGGGAGAAGATTACACCGTTTCGACAACTTTACTATGCCAAGGTTACTACATATCTCGCAACGTGTGTTACAGCACAGAATGCAAATGTTAGTGGTATTCGAACCTTTTTCTTTCACGAATTCTTCCGCCTTCTGCGTATTATTATTCTCGCTGTGATGTTCCAGCACGCGCAACCACATCCATTGCTTAATTACAAGCTGCGCGGATTGTTTTTCTTCTATTCCGGTTGTGTAACGTACATACAATGAGAACTTAATTAAGCATCGTGCACACGAGAAGCCCTTATCGCGTTACACGCACTTCAATTCCTACGTGTCAATTCACGAAAGTATTCGAATACATGTAAAAACTTGTCACGAATATGTTAATAATGCGTGTTATAGAAAACATTCTATGTGTAATGAGACTGAACTGTATAACTATAACATAAAGAGGGATAAAAAAAAAGTATGAAAAAGAAAGAATTTCTTCTTAATTCTCTTTAGTGTCCAATTAAGAGCAGTATTTGTCCAGCGTCTCGTTATTCGTTGATAATTCGAAATCTAATAGTTTTAGCTAATTAGAATTCCGATTGAACAAAGATAAATTGTGTTTTTACCTTTGCACTACAACTTTGCTTTGAATCTTTTCCGGTTGACAAGAATAAGTTTCGTATAATTTTTCAATTTTTTATATCGTAATCCGTAACACTCAATAATGATAATGCTAAACTATAGGGTTAAGAAAGTTTAAATTTATCATGGCACTTTAACATGTTCTTCTTCTAAATGTATATGATAAACATTGATTGTACGATAAATATCTTATTAAAATCTTCGAATTCAATGATACTATCACAAACATAAATGCGGTACGTAATAAATATAAACGAGATACCATGACTAAATGAATCTATAAGAATAAATCTCCCTTTTCATTTCAATACAATACGACTTCTATCACATTATAATACAAATCTTTTATTCTGTCTCTTAGCAAAAATACTCGGAGCGAACTGTAGTATCCACGAAAATTTTGAGGTTATCTATTGCGTTGAAAGGTTCGCGAAGATTTTCGAAGAAAAAGAATAGATCCCATGCGGTACCGCGTAATACACAGGGTTAAGTGCAATGAACTTTGCATGCGAAATTGCATCGTAGTAATGGGCCACATAAATAAGCCTGTACAGACGTATTTACACGGTAGAATAGTTGATTCGCATATCACGATAAATATCGAGTATAGAGTAAACGAGAAACGAAGAAACAGCTGGAATATCGACTCTCACCTGAAACGACTCGCGCAAGGGGAAGTAACGGCGGTTATGTCAGGGAAACGACAATACCGATAATTTTCTGCTGGCACATCGTAGAGACTAGGAAAGCCCTTTTACATCCTCCGCCATTTACTGCACCGTTACACGCACACGCACGTTCACGACCAGACGACGAGAAACAGAAACACACAAGGAAAGAGCAACACACGTTATTCTATTAACAACGAATCAACAATGAGAATTTACTTGTAGCAAGTTTTCATTAGTAAGCGTACTACATACGGTTATGCGTAATATACACTGTTGAAAAAGGTGATGTTAAAAGATTTATTTTGACTCGTTTCGCGCGCCTATCGTACGTGAGCGTAATTTTATTATGAATAGAAAACGAGAACTTACTCGGATACTAACAAGAAACGTACTTACATACATAGGTTAGGCGTAAGATACACTATTGAAAAAAATGATATGAAAGAGAGAACGGTCATTTTGATTTGTTTCGTGCGTCGTACACGATCGTACGCGACTACAACTTTATTCAGAACGAATTCAAGACTGAAGACATAGTTGGATACTAAGCGTACTTACACGGGTTGGACGTAATATACACTGTTGAAAAAAATCATGCGAAAAGGAGAACGGTCATTTTGATTGGTTTCGCGCGCCGATCGTACGCGAGTGCAAATAAGGCCACGTAAGGGGCACCGAAACGGCACTTGCATACTAACAAGAGGGAAGCTCCTCTTCCCTTACCTAGCGTGTATATTAATATACATTAAGCCGCGTGAATACGCACGTTACAATGGGTGTGTATATGCGTTACGTACTTGCGTGAATATCACCACTCCCGAGGTTGAGGATCCCTGCCTAGTGAAACAGAGACAGGGAACACGACGAAGAAGCGAGAAAAAGGTACTCTAGGTTCACCACGAAGAAAAACACACGTCTGCCGAAACGCGAGCCATGTTTGTCCCTGGCTAATTCACCGCGAGACTTGTAAACCAATACGTATATCTTGTTGACAGTTCTGCTGTGGCATCGCCTTCCTTCGTCTCCACAGACTTCACCGGGTTGTCCGCGAAATTAACCTTCATTTACGAACCCCCACGAAATACTGTTTCCACTACTTTCCTGTCAATCCGACCTGCCTAACCTGATCCTCGCGTCTTGACTGGGCAGAAGAATGAATACTACGCTTGTTATGCGCAACTACACTTGCGCAGGATTCTATCGGCTGCGCTAACCTATGGCGGGAACATTTCAATATCAGTAAAAATATATTTATGTTTTCTAGCAATTTATATAATAGAACATTGCGTTAAACGGTAAGATGTATTTAATATTGTATATAATTTTCACAGGATTTTGTCGGTTGCGATAACCTATGGCGGAGACGTTTCAATTCGAATTAAACGATTAGGTTTTCTGTTAATTTATATAATAGAATATTGTATTCGATAATAAGATGTATTAATATTGTGTATAATTTGTATAGCAATCTATCAGTTGGACATATATATATGACGGGAACAATTCAATTCGAATAAAATGATAAAATAAAATTTATTTTTCTTATCAATTCTACAAAGTAGAATACTAAATTAAACAGTAAGATTAATTTTTGTATAAAAAGTTACATCTATATAATTGTTATTATATTTTAGGAATAATATGGTATAGATAATATAACTGTTATTTTTCCTCTGATTGATTAATGCTAGAAAAGTTATAATTTTCATGAATTAACGGTATTAATTTAATCATAAGTGCTTCTTCTACCTCATGTGAATTTTCCACGTTTAACATAGAAAAACAATTTTCCTTGAACTTAATACTTGAACTATGTTTAATTACATTTGATAGAGCAATAGCAAGCACATGACATGATCTGTAATGGTTATCAAGTGTAATGTAATTACTGTATAGCATGTTTTGGTTAATATGAACCATAAACTTTATATGAAAATTGAATTGCTGTAATAAAATTATTTCGTTCAATATAATATTCGTGAATTTTTCTTTGTCAGAAAAAATTAGTTTATCCTGTAACGTGTAAAGATAAAAATTTATATAAATAAATACATGTAATATTTTACGATATAAAAAATAAATCGATTTCTGTAAAATATTGCATACCTTAATTACAAAAGATAAGTAGGCTTTCTGACAGAGGAAATTGATAAGATTTATGTTTTTCTTACTACGCACCAATGATAAACGATTAGACATGAAATATATATCTAGTGTTTCCTGAGAGTCGCTATATTCGTTCTGACTGCATACTGTAGCAATTAGTGAATTTTTAAAAACGGTGTTCGTGGTAATGATGTTCCAAAATATTTCCCGTGAAAATGATAAAACATCATTTATAGATCGTCCATAATTTGTGATTTGTATCGTATAATACATTGTGTCATTTTTCACTAATGTTACATCTATATAACTGTACTTCACTTTCTCAAATGAAGACTTGGTGTTCCATTCTTCGAAACATTTTAATATCTATTTTACATGAAATATAAAACAGAGAAGGTAATGAAATTAACAAAAATTTTAGCATAAAATTGAGAATTATATTTTCCTCAAACTTAAGAAATTGTTTACGAATCGAAGATGATAGAAAGAACGTAACAAGGTTATATAATATATAAAAATTGTGCTACTTCCAAACGATACGAATAAAAATATTTAGTTACCAAACAAACGAATATTATCATAACTGTTTTAGATAGTTTTATAAATCGTTACCCCAATATGGTTATCGTAACAAAGCGTACTTTTTTAACGATATTTACGAGTAAATTCGTATCCCACATAATGGTATCTATAATCACAGATAAACTGATTCGAAACTACCGGTGCTGTGGGATCCTGACCTCTAGGTACGAAACATAACACTGGAAGGTTCTTCCCTACCGGTAAAGGAACCTTCGTTGTGTAGGAATCAACAGTGGGACCTAAAGGTGGTGTGGTGTCGGTATATGAATTCTTTATGTTGCACTACGGTGTACGTGCCTTAGCGGAAGTAAAAAAATCCATGTTTAAGAGGTGACAATAATTTCCTATGTTGTGATCGACTGTGTTCGGTCGTTACAAAACTATAACCGGGCCAAGGTAGTGCCGTGTAACATTTTTTCGTGACGAATAGCGAATAGAAGCATATCGAATGACAGAACACGGAGGGACAGAAAAACCTAACCTCAATGAAGAGCGTGCTACTCCACCGCGAAAGATTCGTCACCGGTAAGTTTCTAGATTTTCATTTTTATATGGGTCTCGGTGTTTTTCATTGAAAATTAGCCAAAAATAAGATGAAAAATTTTCATATACGAGTAGCGTTTAGAGTTGTATTCGTATACATCGGTTGGTGACGCGTGTTACTTGGATACACCACACGGTTTCCACCAACCAATCAAAATACAGTATACGTCGCCTGACTCGCCAATCAACCAATCAGAACGGTCTGTCAATTTTTTGATTACCTTGTGTGAAAATCTATAGAGTTTGTTACCGCTAAATATACGCAACTATCGTACAATACAATATGAATAAAAATTTCGTCCGTTTATTATACAAAGTATAGGATTCTTGTATTAAACTTTTGAGGAATCGTAGCGCTGTAATACGTTTATTAAATAAGAGAACATACACTTCCGTGCGCCTATGTAGTGCTTCGCAAAATTAAAATACGGTAATAGCTGATACGAATTCGCAGACGACAAGTTAATTTATTTATAAACTAATTTTCGTATAACTATTTAAATCCAGCTTGACAATTTATATTTTTCCCTTTATTTGTAGATATTACGTATGTAATGTTATCGAGCGTCATTGAATTTATTTGTATTTCATAATTGATAATACACGATATCTATCGATCGTCGATTCTTGTGATAAAATAATAGTTTTTAAAAATCTTTTCTTTCTCCGTCGACATTTGCGGTTTGCATTCTTTCAGTTAGTTCAAACATTATTTGCTATTTTGCGTCGTCAACAGGAAAATTGTATAAATAAAAGAAGAAGAAGAATGCAAGAAAGCATTCGAATCGAAGATATTTAAAGATAAATTGTGGGAAAAAATAATGGAATGTTTCTCATACTAGTACACGAATGTTTTATAGGATGTCAATCGTAATACCCGCGTTGTCGCTTATGCAATAGATGATACTGCACTTATCAATGAACGACATTGTACGAATCATGCGATTTTATAAAATCTCATAATCACGTGATCGATAACCTTGATAGTCAATCTTTCTGTTGCATTACTAAATATGATATCTCGTATCGTGCTAATTATATCTCCAATTTTTCATAGATCGGTCGATTAAATTATATATATAAAATTATATATATAATAATAAAAAATTATATATATTAAATTATATATATAAATATCATTTTTAAAAAGATCGATCCAACTGTCATTAATTACAGTTAATTACAGATAAGTTTCTACAATTACGAAAAATATTTAGAAGAAATATGTATAACTATTTTTGTGGAAATAAATTGATTTGAAAATACGAAAATATTTGAATATAAAAGTATCTCGCGCTACTGCATATTACATATGTTAGCATCTTGATCGCGATTATTTGAGTTGAGGTAGCTTGCCTTGAGATTATGTCAAGAACTTACTTACGTTCAGAATAATTATTGTCGATCACCTTTTCGCACGTGCGATATGTATTTCATCGATATCAGAAAACTGTCCCTACTGTCTCTACATTACAAATTTCACAAGACAATTGGATATACTATAGGTATATTTCGAAACGGTCAAAGGTTCTCATCCCCTCCACGCCATTCCCTATCATTCCCACACCATGAAACTACTGATAATGTTAATAAAAAGCATTCCCTTATTAATGTTATCAGCCACAAGTTGTTTGTATTGTACATATAACATTATTATGAGATTTTTGTCAAACATAATTTAATCTTATAACCTCGTACATACGATTAAAGTTATTGACGTTATACATACTTGACGATCGCATTTTAATCTGTAGTTTTTTTGCAGTTACTGTTACTTATTTTTCGCGCAATTAGTTAATTATCAATCAATATTTTTGCGTAATGACATTTTACGCCGCGTATAAAAAAATTGTACAGTATGAAATAGGATTCATAAAATGTTATTCCCTCTTGCCAAATCTAAAAACTTACGGATTACAATGAGAAATTTCATTTCTAATTTAATTTCTAATGTCGCTTAGATAAAAACAAAAAGAAAAAAGGGCAAAACAAACAAAGAAGAAAGAAACGAGAAGGAGCGTTGTCGAGGAGCTAGCGAGCGTAACAATAAGTTTAAGTTTGCGTTGAGAGTATTATCACGATAGACCTTGTTAGATAAACGATTTGTAAGTTACTGATACATAATCAGGCAAGCACGTTCTCGGTTAGTTCTCGGATTCGTGACTTAATATCGTACGATCCTTCGTAGAAGTCACGAATCGAGCACGCGGCACTCGCGGTCAAAATCTTCTCCGTCTCGATTAACAACTATCATCAAAGCATTTCTCCCTTTCGGCTGATAAACAGACAACCTCTTTCCCATCGAAATAGCGAACGCGTACAGACTTATCGTCGACAAAGCCGAGCATTCATTTTAACGCGAAGTACGAAATGATGTTGATCTCTAAGCGCAATGATTCTGGCTCTGCAAGCGGAATATCGCGACAAATGAACTACATATTTCACGATAAGAGGCGAAAGTATGGTACCCGTATTCGTAAATGGAAATTTGCGACAAGGTTATAGATTTGCAAGTTACAGAGTCGAAGAATTCCGAAGCAAAACTTCACGCATCACTTAGTTAAGTAAAAACTAACGATGTTAGTGTCTAGATACACGTGTTCTAATAGAAATGAACATTGAAACGAATCGTAGTACAAAGTAATGTAAAAATGAATAATAATGGAAATGATCTTTTTTTTTTTTTCAAATACACGAGGAAAAAGTAAATAAGCTGGAAGTTTGTGAGAAAATTTGTGAAATAATTTCATAGCAGATTTACTGCGATTAATCGAAGATAACAGAAGCTTCGTTTTCGAAATAGTTATTACCTAGATCGATATCGAGTACAAAAATCGATTATCGCGATGGCGCCATGCAAAGGAATGGCAAAAAGATGTTTTTATATTTGCTGCAACGTGAAATAGTAACAAATAATATATCAGAATAGTAACAAAGAATAATGTCAAATAATATGTCGGATAATACAGACAAATATACCGCATGACACATGTTACGTAATCTTACTTGTAGAATACCAATCCATAATACGAATGGATATACGCATTTACATCGTACGTGTGGACGTCACCAGATCGTGTGAATAACACTCACGTCCTTCCTCCTCGTGGTAATGCTCATATCGGTCCCTCCACTACGTATTACATACGTAGCTATCATTACGCTTTTAATGATCAGGAGCCATTAAGATGTTGACAGCATCGATCGGAAAAAAAAAGAAAAAAGAAAAAAAAACAACACCGGGAAACAAGGAAATTCGTTTTCATTTCAGAAGACTGAATAATACCGTTGGACTTAGATTTACAAGATAATAACAATTATCGGTGAACAAATCAAAATATAGTTCATTAAAAAATTGTCGAAAGTGGCGCGAAAATACGAAAACAAGAGGGCGGATGCGAAGAAGCGGGCAACCATAACGCGTGTAAAACGATTTATGCGTAACACTGATCTTCCAAGATAACAAAAAAAGAAGCGAAAGAAGCTATAAGAGCGTTTGATTTTAAAGCTAATCGCAAGGTGAGCGAACCGCAACAGGAAGGAGCAAGCACACTAATATATTATATCCGTCTGTTCATCGATAATACCACAAAACACTGAAAACATACGGGATAAAAGTCTCTGTCCATCGAATCCATCGAAGCGTATCGAAGGTTACGAGAAGACGAAGAAAACCAAACGACGTACGATCGTATCGCCCTTTCTAGCCAAATCTCTTTGTTTTGAAGTAAAACCGGTGGCAAGGAAAGCGTACTTGAAAAAAAAAAAAACCCCGGTTAATTCGAAACAAATTAGATATCGAACGAAACGACGAAAAAGCGAGGAAAGAAGCTAAGCGCACGCGTGTCAATCACATTTAGTGACCCGCACAAAAATTCCGACCATCGGACGCGATATCGGCGTGGATCGAGGAGAACGCGTTACCGCGAAAAGTACAGTGGAAACAAACACAGTGTCGTCGGTGTCTGACGACCTCTGAACCTTGTCGTCCGGTTTCTTCTTTTCCTTTTTCTCTCTCTCTCTCTATCTCCCCTCTCTCTCTCTTCTAGTGTTTTTCCTTCTTATTTCTTTTTCTTCGTTTTTTTCTTCGTATCGTTTCAACTCCGCGTACGCACGACAGAACCTATACTCCATTCGATTCGTATTTCGTCGCCAACCGATTTCCTCTTCTCCGTGTAAGTCGCGTTACGTTGACGAAGGGGCGCGGTGTCGGTAGGAACAACGTGTGCACGCTCGCTAGTGCGTCGTCGTATCTCCTTTCGTGCTTGCCGTCGTGAAATACGAAGTAGTAATAGAAGCGCGACGATGACGAGGGCACGTCGTACGAACGCCTGATCGCGTTGCTAGGAATCTACGGAAACAGGCGAAACGAAATCGCGAGTGATCTTCTCTCGAACGAAATTTGTCTACCATATAAACATAAAGCAGAGATTCTTTAATATAAAGCAACAATAGAAAAGATATAAACGGTAAAGCGAGCAGCCGGTGTTCGATCGTCACCTTTCGAAACATCAATTACGATCTCGCTGCATTACGATATCGTTGCTTCAAATATTTTTCACCTTCTCTCTTTCAATATTTCGTTGGTTTATCTGTTGCTTGCCGTGAAAAATCGTCAAGCACAAGAAGGGAGCATAGAGGAAGACTCACGCAATAGGATAGCGGCGGAAAGTTGGCGGGAAAAGTTCGTCGACACGAAGAACGCAAATATCCAGGGATCAAACTGTGTCACCTGGTATGATTCGAGGTCTTCTGGACACTTTTTTCGGTACATTGATGATCTCCTAAAATCGTTGGAACACAGTAACTCGTGGTGAACACGCGTTCTCCCTGAAGCGTTTCGACGAGTTTCACCGCAATCCGCTTGGAATATTAATCGAACCTTGATATCCGTGTTCGGTCTGTATAATTCTCCAAATTTGTCTCCAATTATATTTATATATATTGTATATAGTTCTAAGTTCATTAACGAACGAATCGACTCGGTGTTAAGCCGAACTTCGACTTGACTTTGGATCGAACCTCGTTTTCGGATACGTCGAATTTGTGAATTCTTTCGTAACGTGTGATTTTGAAGAGTGGAATAGAATTATTAGAAATATATGTAGCAGTTTGAAAGCGCGCAGATCCGTTAGGTTAAAATTTAGGCGTATATAAAGTTCACGAATATTGCGCGGTTTATTTGACGCCAGTTAAAAAGCTGGAAATTTGGTGTGCCTGAAAATTCATTCCGATCTCGTACGAAAATCAAGAAGAACCGAGAGTTCTCCCGTTCCTCGATCTTAACTCACATCTTAGCTTCGATCTTGATACGAAAAAGATATTATATAATTACATCGATAAACTTCAAGGTTCGTGCAATATTCCATTCCCGGCCTCAATTCGCCACGAATAGCTTCTGCACAATACTGCACGAACGTATCCGTGTTCTATGTATCAATAAGGGGCGAAACGTTCGAAATGGACATTTGGTTAAACAGAAAGCGCGTGTGTTTTCGTTTTATTTTATTCGCTCTGTCATTTTTCTACTTGCCGAACTTCGAAATCCGAATGATAGAACTTTTAATCCCAATAATAATAGCAATAACAAAGATGGAAAAACCTACGAAACGTCGGAAGAAAGCAATAAAGAATAATGGAAATTATATCGTCGAGTAAAGAGTTTAATAAGTATAAGAAGGAAGATGCAGCGCGATGAAACGAAGAAAAACGTAACAAGTAGAGTTTCCTTGATTTTCTGATTTCCATATCGCTGCACGATTCAACAAGAATTATTCGAATACGATATAATTGAAAATGCAAACAACGCGCCACGTTTAACGATACTTTGAAAGTTTTCGAGGAAAAAAGAAGACGATTTTGCGATGAACCGAGAAGAATTTTACCTTCTGTTTTCTTGTAGAAAAATAAAAAGAATAAAAACAAGTAGAAAACGCGATCTTAGCGGACTTCGATGAAAACGCACGAACTTTCCGTTTAACGTAGTAAGAACGCGAGCCCCAAAGACAAATTTTCGGATAAAGGGTCCTCTACTCGATCGTCCGAAATTCTTTCAAGGTTTTATTCAAGCTCGACAAAGTGATTGCCGAAGTGTTCCCTCCGCAGTTCTTCTCATTGCCCCCGTTTTCGTTGGCTTCACGTTCGCTGTAATAGCACGCCGATACGTTCACTTTGGACCCATTTTCACGGATCGAGCTGAGCAAGGGTGGTGGGCTGACATTTTCCCAGCAATTCGTTTCTTAAACTTTGGTAGAGGAAACGAGGGTGAGTAATCAGGCTTCCTCGAAATTTCGGTTCGCCTCGCGAGCGCTTCTTTCTTTTTTTTATTTTTCTCTTGGTTTTGCCCTGCTTCTGATCCGTTGGTGTTTTCGTTGGAGCTGGGTGTTTGTAAGGACGCAAAATGCTTTTATCGTTTGCCCCCGGATTCGAGAAAAAGGTAGAATCTTTGGCTCGCGAGAAGTCCCTGTTTTACGCTTTCTTCCTATAAACGATCTCGATGAATCGATGGCGAGTAAAAACTAACAAACACGAACTCGTTTGATCTATCGCGGGCCAAGTAAAACTAAGTTCGCGCCGTCACAATATTCTCGTAAGTTACGCGCGCAAATTATTATTTAGCCGAACTCGAAGAGCTTCGAATTACGAAAATAGCTTGGAAAACCTGAAGTTTTCCGAGTTTCGAGCAGCTTCGAGATTCCCAGCTTTCGCGTATCCTATCGCCACTTTCTACTTTGCGCGATCGTTTTGACTAATCGTTTTTAGCGGTTTTCGTATTAATAATTTCCTTCTGCTCGGATCTCGAATACAACGGAAAATACGCTTTACCAAACGCAACTAATCTTCATCGACGAAGCACCGAGTACTAACAAGTTGCTAATCTACCTGAACACTCAGGTGTCTCTCGAAAGTTTATTCATGAATTTAAAGAATGCCAGTGTATCGTAAACGCGATAAAGGTTGTATCGGTGGTGACGTACGATCAGCGAGAATGATTCGATTGAAAGCTTTAACGCGGTTTACGTTGCCTGGCGATACTGGCGTTGTTGTTCTTATCAACGTGTGGATCCTCTCGTATTCGATTGTAGGAGAATCTCGTAGCGAAACTTCATCGATCCACCGAATATCGAAGCTTATTGACGCGGTGGATAATCGATCGTTGAAATACCTTCGTCACCTCTGCGAAATATACGAAGCCACGTGAATCAAGTCTGCAAATCGAAAAGTACAGAAAAGCCAGCACGCTACAAACGCTGCTGTTTTTAAGTTTGGTCTTCGCGCGACGAATGAATTCGTGGAGGAAGCGTTTGTTTCTTAAAAATCAAAATACGATGCAGATGAAGAGATTAGTAGAAAGTGACGCTGAACAATTTGTCTTCTGAGAGGCACGTGCGCTTGCACTAAATACGTTGTAGCTTTCGTGTACGTTCTCACATTTCTTTCATATTACATACTAGTATAACGATGGTAGTTGTGTTTTATTGCAGTGTGACTGAAATTTCAAAATATTTCGTAATAACACGATTTAACGTGCTGGTGAAAGGTTTCGAGCGTTGGAATACTTTCGCGAAGAATTAATCATAACCACGACAATAACAAAATTAATCATAACCACGATAATATTAAAATTGATCGTAACATCTCACGAAATTCACGCCTTCGTACTATCAATTTGCATGTCTACCATTTCATCTGGCTTTCGACCAAGTTGGTCGTCCGGTTGGAATTTTGGAATCGTTACGTATGCAAACGACAAGCGCGAGCTGGGTCGGATCACCCGATACACAACGGTTGCTTGATGAAGAAACGCTTCTCTCGTGTTTTTTCGTTATTATTATTTGGGAACTGCATGCGGCTTATTTGGCATGACCATCTTCTTCTCTTGGCCACGTCGCTTGGACCTTTTGCCTACGAGCGGGATGTGCACGCCGCGATTCAATTGAGGGCCACTCGCAACAGAATTTGTCGCAAAAAGCTCGAACGATTTGCACGCAAGCTTATCGAGGATGTTGTATTTCCACGGAGGAAGAAACACCGCGTGTAACGCTTCGATAAATAAATTAACAAAAAAAAAAAAAAAAAAAAAGGAGATCATCGTTAACGTCAAAGATCGTAAATAGATGTAAATGAAATCGATAAGAATTTATGGTCGAGAAACTTGCAATACGTGTAGATGGTATTGATAAAATTTAAGATCGAAACTTGCGGTAAATGCGAACGAAGTTGATAAATTGTACGACCGATGCGTACGAATTACTAACACGGTAACGACGTGTAAACGAACGATGTAAGAGCTGTTGAACGTTTAAAGAGTGGCCCTTGGTGTTAAAACGGCAAAGCGGAAAAGAGACTCGCGAACTGCTATGGGGAGAACGCGATAGCGAATTTCTATAACTCGCTGGCCACGAGATTTACTCGCAAAGGACGTTGAATTCTCTTTGAAATATGGCCGATGTTGAATGAAACGAAACACATTTTGAAGGTAACATTGACAGAGAGGCAGACGACAAGGAGAATTCGGAACAGGACGTGAACAGGTCGAACGATTCGAGCAGCACCATGTCGGAAAATCCAGTGAGCTTCGTCGTCGGGGAGCCCGACAATGATCGCAGCGAGGAATTGGAGATCGAGGATAGCTTCCCATCCGAATCATTCGATATTACCACAACGCAGGTGCAGCAGAATGCCATGGCGGGCTTGATCGAACGCCGCAAGCGCCTCAGGTGATCTTTTTTTTCTACCCTTTTTTTTTTTCTTCTCTTGTTCTCTTATTTCCATTTAAACGACCACGCGAACAGGTAAACGGCATAATCGAAAATAAGAAGCACGGTGACCGAGAATGACACGAGAACGGTGATTCTCGTTGGCGCGACTCTTTTGCATTCGATTTAAGGACTCGCCACGGATCCACGTGGATCTTATCGATCTTCGATGGATAAACGGCCGCGGAAAGATCACTTTTAGCCGAGGAATTATATTTTTTTTACCTCAAGTGGCAAACAGATGAATGGAAAAGAAACGTTATAGACTTAAACGATTTTATTAGCGAGGGAGATACGATAATAAATGATAAGATAAAGTAACTAGTAGTAAATAAAAGTCAAAACAAAGAAGATGTTATCGACATGGGAAATCTTCTCCAGCGAAGAAAGTACTATGTGTATATATGGTGATAACTAGTAGGACGATTGATCCTGATCGATCTTCGACAGGTCAATTCTTACGAGATTTATTCGAGGATTAGATTTTACGAATAACCGTCGATGACTTTGGAAATTATCATTAACACGGAAGGGCTGCTGTACCTTCTTTAAAACCGACAATTCTTGCCTGAGAAATTCTTCCGTTTTAAATGGAACGGTCGATCTTCGACAGGTCAATTTTTACGAGATTTATTCGAAGATTAGGTTTTACGAATAACCGTCGATGACTTTGGAAATTATCATTAACACGGAAGGGCTGCTGTACCTTCTTTAAAACGGACAATTCTTGCCTGAGAAATTCTTCCGTTTTAAATGCAACGGTCGATCTTCGACAGATCAATTCTTACGAGATTTATTCGAAGATTAGATTTTACGGATAACCGTCGATGACTTTGGAAATTATCATTAGCACGAAAAGGCTGCTGTACCTTCTTTAAAACGGACAATTCTTGCCTGAGAAATTCTTCCGTTTTAAATGGAACGGTCGATCTTCGACAGATCAATTCTTACGAGATTTATTCGAAGATTAGATTTTACGAATAACCGTCGATGACTTTGGAAATTATCATTAGCACGAAAAGGCTGCTGTACCTTCTTTAAAACGGACAATTCTTGCCTGAGAAATTCTTCCGTTTTAAATGGAGACACCAGAAGCTTTCTTTACGCGTTGAATAGTGAGAAGTGATATACGATTGTTTGTTGGACACAGTTGCCCTGTGAACGGTGTCTATTCTTGAAAGACAATTACTCTTCACCATGACAATGATCTTTAAACGCTTCATAAGGATAAATGACGAGCTATTAAGATCGTGCACGATTAGGATTGATTCATCTTCTTGTAGTGTTAGGAGAGATGCAAGCGAGACATGTTCGTTAGGCTTGCGGGATGTGTTTCAGGTAGCGTAGTAGTACGATTTACGTGATTTTTTATGATATTAATTTGCATTTTATGAATACGCTATAGGCAAGTTTGACATTTGTTCTTTATTTTTCTTTTTATCTTCTTTCTTGTAAAACTCTGGCGCGGTTCACGTATAATTGTGAACACTTTTCATTTACGTGAGCAACAAAATGTAGTCACATTATCGACTCGGACGGTATTGAATATTTACGAGGATTTCATAACAAGGAGAACTGTCTTTACGCATGAAATTCGTCATCTTTTTCTATTTGCCGTGTTTCGACGCATACGTCATTTTTATATTTATCGAAAGACCGCAAGATGAAAAAACTTGTTTGTGAAATTTAATTCATAATTACTGCATTGCAATAAACTAATTAGACAGCGATTTAACTGTTCTAAGAAATATTGATTGATATCCAATAATTAAATCGCAGCATGTTTATGTGATTATGTAAGTTAAAGTTTAATTCTCTTATACATCATGAATAAATAAGTATTCTATTCATAAATAGTTTATATTTAATAAAATCATCAAATTTTATTAAATACAATATTTATACATTTACATTGTACAATATTATACAATTTGTGTCCGTGCGTGTATTTATGGAAAATATAGAGGCGGAAAAATAAATCGACCTCAAGTATGGTTGCAATAATATCTACTGGATAATACTATTAATCTGCTTTAATCGTATTCGTAAAAATACATATATATATAGTTTTTAAATGTCACTTTATTAAATGTTCCTAATTCTATGCTTTCAATTAAAAGTAATTATTCTGTCGTTTTCGTCAGCCACATTTCACAAACAAACCTTCTTATTTCGTGATCTTTGATAAATTTAGAAATAACGAATAAAATTTTGTTTAGCCAACTCGGATTTTAGATGTAACAAAGTTAGGTCACGTTATGTCACACGGATTTCTCTCTCCTATCATCGTTCTAACGCGTATTAAGCTAAGATTTCGTAAAATTTGGAACGGACCTTGACCAAATACTTCTGTACACGATAAAACGAGCTAATCGTTTTCTCAATTAGCCGAGAACATCGATCATTACATAGTAACCGCATAAATTATTCGTAATTGCGTATGACATTTACAAGGTAAAGAAATGGTAACATTCCGAAATGAAAATAAATTTTACTTACGAATTAATTAATAATCGTTTGTATTTGGACGAACAAATTATAGGACATCACGATCATTCGTTCATTATTTTCGCCATTTATCTTTCTAAACGTTACACGTGTTCATAGCGATGTACGTTTCGATGGCGTGTAAGCTATAAGTTACATATTGTTGCAAAACAGCGAATGCTTCAGCGTTATTACTATCACTATCTGTTGTTCCGAACGTGCGTTTCAGATGATAAATTTAAATGTAACATATCTATTACGTTAGGTACATTATGTTACATTACGATACGTGTTTGACGCCTGTAACGTGTATTACGTAAAAATATATTACATCATAGACTATTAATCGATAAAAAGGCAAAACAAAAAAGCATGTTGCAATTTATTTATATTTCGCATATAATAATTGACGATATAAAAAAAATAACCGAGAAAGTAGTATATCAAATATTAACTTGCTGTAATATTAACAAAATATTGACTAGATTTTGCAAAGTTTACAAATAAATCGTTTAAAGTATGTTGAAAATGCGATGAAAGAGAATTACTGTCTCCCAATACGAACGAAGCATGCCTTTGAATCAGATGAAACGAAACGAAAGACAATCTCAAGCACGAATGCTTTGAACTCAGCGATATTTACAACTATTATTCAGCTGGTTTAAATTTCAAATAAAAGACAATGTTCCTGTAACGTCGATTGTCAATGCTAAGTGACGTCGTTACGAATAAAAATTATAATGCTAACAGCGATCTTTCGAACGCTAATAATTTTGGACTTTGTAATGTTGCACGATTACGTAATCGTGGCGGTATTTTAAAGAAAAAGTAGAACACCTTGCGATTCTATCGGTTCGCGTGATGTTTGCTTTATTTCAACGAAATCTCCGTTCCTGGCCTAACGTTTATTTAAACTGAACCGCACCCTGCGAGATGACAACTATTTTGCAATTCAGCGATTCGCGAAAGACGTTCACTTTTTTCACGCCGTTTGCGTTAAAATTAATACCGTAAAAAGTCATAACAATAAAACTGTGACGAGAATCAGGCTTCTTCTACTCTTTTTCTTTTCGTTACATTATCTATTATTAGAAGAAATCGTAAATGTTTATGTAAATTTTCTCTCTTATTAAGAGTGAAAGAAAGGTGAGGTTTTTCTAGTTTTTCGTAAACTTATAGAGAATCGATTTTCGAAGCGATCGCAAACAATTTCGTGTTTGTTTGTTCTACATCGCGTACGTAAAGTTTTGCCACAGCTATTACGAAGTTCAGCGTGAAGCAATACGATAACAAAGTTATGTATGGAAAGTTATTTCAACAGTCGCATTGAAGAATGCAACCACGATCTACCTAATTAAGTTTAACGTTTCATTAGGGTCGGTTATTATGTACATTGCCTCAATAAGTATAATATTCCTCGCAGGCCGTGTTCATCCTTATTTCAAAATACGAAAGATGCGTTTTGTACTTGCGTTTTTTTTTTTTTTTTTTTTTTAATGAAACAAACGTTTCTTTGACGAATTATCTAGGTGTAATTTTCCAATTAATTCGCCACCATTGTCACTTGGCCAAAGTTATTTAATCTTTCGTTATCCTTCTCTTAATTTCTACCAGTAAACGGCATATCCTAAACACGATAACCTTTATAGAATGTGACGAGATTTATATAGTTACGTTGCTGTAATTACGATTGTCGCATAACGTAACATGATATTATACACCTGTAATGTGCGCAATACTTACACGCATCTGCTGTTTGTATCATATGTTGATTAATCCAATTTGACAATCCTTGGTAGACACGCGTTAAGTATCCTCTTGCTATCATTTTTGTGATTCTTCTCGTAACATCATTTATATCGAAAAAGTCATACATATTCGTATGAAAAAAAGAAACAAAAAAACTGCAAAGTAATATTTTCTTGCAATACATTTTTTGCAAATTGATCTGTTCGCTCGAATCGCCAGTATTCTCGACACAACGATGTTTTTATCTACGAATCTCCTGTTCGTGCGCGTGTCGTGCTAAGTGCAAAGTTTCGAATTAAAATGAAACTTAATCTTAACTATGTGTGCGCTGTCTTCAATGACAACGTATTGCGATCGAAGGAGTTGGAAACTGCAACTCCGTAGTTCACCACAGTTATGCGCATACGCTAACGCTCGAGGATGCGTCGAACGCGTTAAAAACGCACAAAAAAAAAAAAAGAAAAAGGAAGGAAGAGAAAGAAAAAAGATGAAAGACAAAGGCACAATTTTCACGTAAAGAGGCGGCGGGAAAATTCTGTCACAATGCGCGTAGTGTCGAAGAACGCTGAACGCGAAAGCCAGAAGCGGAGTAAAAGGAATCGCCGCAACAAACGAAACGTTTATCGTAACGAAATTTCGATCTGTCGAAAAACTACGCGTTTATCGTCTGTCACGCGTGTTAATCGGCAAATTTTCGATTCTCCGCGACTGTATCACGCGCTAATCGTCGAACATCTCGGTTAAAGTATCATGCGTACATAATACGTGCGAGATAACGAAAAGTAACGAAAACGAAATGAAAAAAAAGAGGGTAGTTTAAGGGAGCAAACACGTTCGGTCGGCCAGCGAGTTGTCAGTTTGGAGCACGTTACTTCCTCGAGCAACGTGTTATAAAGTAGGGGAACATTGGATGAAAGGTATATACCGTGCACGTTGCTACATGTCAGTGGCCCACGAGTCTTCTAAGAATGCTGGGCAGGTATTTAAGTCGCTTCCGAGCCAGGTGCGCGCGTTCTCTATTCAGGCGTTGTGATTCGTTAAATCTGTGTCAAACGTCAGTTTCACCGTACTCGAAACGATACGTTCGTATTTAATTAATTTGGTGGAAGACCCGCCGGGCAAGACGAACTAAAACGCGTTAACGCAGATACCACTTGAGAATCCAAATCGAGGATCGTTTCCTAAATCACGGCTGAATGCGTGTCGAAGATCCGATGTCCATGAAAGGTCAATCGAAAGCATCGGTGGAAAGACCATCCACGAAAGATCAATGGAGAAGTATCGATACGACTACCAGCTGACGATCATTTAATTCCCATTACGAACACGATTTATACGAAACTCGGCGTTTACTGTACCCTAAAACGCAGATATTTGCATTTAGAGGATCTTACGAACGATCGATCGATAGCACGAATACAAGCATCGGTTGATGATTCGCCAGATGAGCGATCCTTCGGTTTCCACGAAGAAGAAATCGAAAGGTGAAACTATGACTCACGATGTTTGCTCGACGATCAGTAACAAGTTCGAAGTTTCTTCTCGAGGGAAGAAGGAGTGAGATAAAAAGATGCACAAAAGTTTTGGCCGACTTACCTTGACCTTTGACGCGACCTACGTAAAGTTAATGACTTTCGGGAATCGTAAACCATCGTAAACCATCGACCGCGGAAGATTTCGGTCGCGCGTCGCGTAGATTGCACGAATGCGAAGGAATAGCTCGCGTGGCTGAAAAATCGCGCATGGAACGCGATCGCGAATCGGCGACGAAGAGATCTGGCGAAAACGGAAATCCACGGTTGTTGACAAAACGCGTTAATCTGCGGACAAGTACGCGCACGTTTTGCATCGTGTGAACTGTAGCGAGTCCGTGAATACCACGGCAGGTACTTCGCTGAAAGATCGACGTGTGTTTGAAAGAACGGGAATACTCGACTCCGGCCTCGTGAACCGGTATTCCATCCGGAAGCGGTTTCCGCAGCCTTCGTCGAGACGAAGGTCAAACGTCGTGCAGAGTAATTAAGTCGCTGTGTAAAATAATATTTGCAAAGGAAGAATACCGAACCATTCGGAAGATCGTGATGCAGCAACATGTTGGGAGAATATCGACCAACCGTTTTATTTGTTTGTAAAAATTGGACGAAAATACGGGAAATGGAATAAAAATAACTCGTGAGACGTTCTAACGTGCACTCGTTGCGATTCTACTTGTAATGGAAGATTACGCGTAGCGTTACGTATAACTGAATATACGACGAGTATAGAGCAAAAACCTGTGAATAAAAATAAAAAATCGTCCGTGACAAGCGCCGGAGTATTGGAAATTAGAATTGATTAGGAAGAAAATAAAAAAGAAGAAAATAAAATGAAAATTATGCAGGCGAAGTTGTAAAGCGTTCGTTAATTGAAAATTCCGATCGCGAGGAAAGTAATAAGGTGAGTCTGGTCGTTGGGATAATGCGACGAATCGTACGAAATGTAGTAAGATTCTGAAGTTTCTGTGATGGAGAAGATCGGATAGTAGGGGGTTACGAAATGAAACGCATAAAAAGATTCGTCTTGGCTCAAAGTACAGAGAAAGATCCGATTTGGAAGAGCTCCGACAACCTGATACCTGGAATACCGAGAATGATCGAGGAAACGTCGATCGAAGAATCGGACTCTACGCCGCAACCGTCGACCAAGAACCAGCAATCATCCACCGCCGGATTAACGTAATGCACTTTGTTGTCTTAACATCATCGAATTATAACGGTATTATAAGCCTCGATATAGTACGACTTTCGACTTGGGTCTTTTAATCCATTGGTTCTTTCATCTCTCCACTAATATCCTTGGATCATAGATCTCTTATCCAATTGCTTATTTGAATTTCAACGTTCTTCTACTTGATTTTAGTTACTTTGATAAGCGCCATTGATGTTTCACGTCTGACAAGTGTCATTTTCGATGTTCTTGTTGCACTAAAATATAGAATACCAAGGAAAACGAAGAACACGAACTTAAAGTTCAATGACTTAACTCGGTCAAGAAATTTGTTTGTCCATTGAAAGATTCGAAACGAACGAAATGAGACAGGCGGTTAAAGAGGAGAAGAAAAAGATGAACGGGTCAATCGTTTGAAACATATAACATTTTTTTTCAATCTGAACGAACAGACACGAATCATCGTGAAACATGGAATTTGGTGAACTAATTTTCCCTTCGTTCACGAATATATATATATATATTTATATTTATATATTCGCATTCATTTTGAACGCCGGCATCCTTCGTTTAAATTTCACTGACATTGCGATATTTCCCATCTTCGAGTTGAGATTTCATCAACCGATTTAGATCATTGAAACGTTGCCTCGGACGTAAGATGGCGAAAAGTTTGATGCAGCATTGTTCCGTTGTCAATTTATGGACTTTGCCCGTTGACCTTCGTAAAAAGTGGTCCTTGTTCGAACAAACGATCGTTCCCAGTTGTTGCTTGGCTGACTAGACGTTCGACACCGTAAAAAACAGGGAAAAGAATTACAAGAGAAGTACAAGTATATTTACGTGTTTACAGAGGATACGCTGTTAGAAAAGAAATTTGAAGAACGTGTCATTGAATAATATATTGTCTCGTAAATATTTGCGTATTATTAGAATATTCAATAACTTCAAGAGATATGAATATATGAAAATAAATGAAGTATCTATGGAAATATGTATAATTAAGTTTCTGTTTAAATAAAAGAGATACCAGCTGCTCGCGCCAGTGTAGAAAATATTCGTACAGTAATTAATTTCAGCAGAAATATCGTGGAACATCCGTGCATCGACAAAATTTCAACGAATAAAAGATACGCGCATATTCTTACAAGTTTGCAGAATAATGTCCGTGCAAGAAACAACGTGATAGCTATTCCTCTTTCTGATAATGTTGATAAGTATTTAGCAGTGCGTAATATACGCGTATCGCGTTATTGGATAAAACGTAAATACGTAAAGATGTTTTAAAAAATAATCTGCATCACATGGCGGAGAAAAATGGATTTGTCAGACGATTTATTTCATCCTGATGCGGGATAACGATCCAAAGCGTAATGCTACTAATACGCGAGCGCGAATCTTCCATAATGTTTGGAAACGCTTAAAAACACCTGCACAATGTTTAGATATAAACATTATCGACGATATACGAGACCGTGTGAAACGAAAAATACCAAATCACCAGACTTCATCGAGGAATGATTTACAGAGGACTCTTTTAGAAAAATGGAAAAATATTTCAAATAGAGTTCTTATCAGTTTATACAAATATATTCGTACAATATAATCAAATACCTTATCGTATAATAAAATCGAAAGGAAAGCCCATATCGAGTATTAAAATAATTTAAAAATAACTCGGTAATTTTACTAGTTTCTCCCATTAAACTGTAACAGCACGAATACTTCTTACGCGTGCATTTTTGTCGTTTTTTAAGTGTCTGTTAATATTTTCCACGAAGGACATAGATATCCTATCTTTTTTTCCCACGAACATTATTATTCTGCAGACCAGTAGGACTACGTACGTATTTTTTATTTGCTGAAATTCTGTTACCAAACGTTGTTCTATAATTGATACAAGTTGTTTCGTTAAAGTTAAATACGCTACGAATATTTTTCTCGCTCGCTGTATAAATAAATTGTACAAATATGTTTCTACCTTAAGAATAAACTATACTAATAATTGCAAAGAAAACAAAAAGATCTAATACCAGTCATTTCGACCGGGTTTTGGTAGTTCTGTAGTGATATTAATAGACATTGTATCGCTTAGATGTCGTAGATGTTAAATATAGCGATTATCGTGGCATATGAATTGGAAAAGAATCGCGCGAATCTGCGTTTACTCGTGAAATTTGGATTTTTGTCATTCGTGAGTTGGTCTTGCGTCGTTTGCGCGGTGCAAAGGAAGAAGAGGAATGCGCGTCGGATGAATAAAAAAAAAAATGTTGTACATCCAGGCGAGATACATAGGAGGTTCAGAAAGCGTTACAGAGTCGTAGGAATGGCATTGCGTGAGCCGCTTAAATTAACGGTTCGTATACTTTCTCCGCTGTCATTCGCGTGTTCCCCACTAATGATTGATAAAAATCACCTTGAAATACCAAGGGAAAAACCTAAAATCAATTTTTCATCCGGTCACACTTTCTTTCCTTCGTTTCTCGCTATTTCCTTCGCAACATTCGATCGACGTTTATTGCAAAATATGTACCGAACGAAAAGTTCCTTCTTTACTCGTGAAAATATGTATTATCGTTTACTTTCATCATTTTCACCCAGGTTTTCCATCCAGTAACACTTTCTCCCCTTCGTTTCTAGCATTTCTTTCCCGGTATAATACACATTTCGAATGTAATAAAATTCGTATCAAAACGAAAAAAGATCATTCCTTTCCAACGAGCATATATCTTATCCTTCATTTTGATCATTTCCACCGATTTTTCATCCGCTCACATCTTCGTCCCTTCGTCTCTCACACGTTGTTTGTTTTTCTATTTGTTTTTTCTTTTCTTCTTTCTCCCCCCAATAAAATACATCTCCTTTTACAAAGTTCTTAAGACATAATGGCTAACAACGATGAGTAAAATCCAGCGATAATAGTAATTCACTTTTATTACGGTCTCTTCGGCCTGCAAATGGATTTGGCCGACGATTCTCTTTACGTTCATCCCCTCGGACTTTTCGTTCCTGGAACGATCACACGCTACCCTAATTAAAATCAGCGTAAAATCTTATATGCACGCTGTAAATTTTACAGCTGTTGGTACGGATTCTTCGAGTTTCTCGAGATGAGGATCAGAGTGGCTAACGACGCAACGCCTCTTTAGTGAAAATTAATACGTGTTCCGTTTGATTTTGTAGGCCCAGCATGTCGCAGGGCACGGTGATGATTCAGACGCAAAGCCGATTACAGGAAAAGGACTTCACTATTGCCACACCCGAGGAGTTTGTTCATCGTTTCGGCGGTACCAAAGTTATCAACAAGGTAACGTTGCTTTTCCGACGAGTACCGTGTTCTTCGTTACGTTTCTCGAGACGACAGTCGATCTTTTAGCGTGTGAGTCATCCAAATGAATCTTCCAAGAAGAAACTTAGATGTAATTTTTAAGGTTGTGTTCCGACGCTACGCTTTCAACTAATTGATCATTTGAATTGTTATTAGATCTTATTGCCAGAAGATGTAATTTCGTTTTAATACTAAACCTACCGACACTTCTTGTATACTTATTGACCGCTCGCGATAGGCAGCACAGATTAGAAATTTTCCTTGGAAAAAAGAAGCAAACTAGAAATAAATACCGAAGGATATATTGTATGCATATTTTGTGAAAAGTCATAGATTAGCAAGCGATCTGATAACGTTTAAATGTGGTAAAATTTGTGTAGAAATTTGAAAGCGGTCAATTTGACCGTTTAGTGATATTCGAAGATATTCGACGTCTTCGGATAAAAGGAACGAGTCGAGCACAGAAGGAGATCGTTCGGTGTGTAGAAAATATTTTCAACGCACAGCATAGTATTCTATAACAGAGAGACGTAACTTTTGAATAAAATCGATGTTTCAAGCAGCCGAGGATAAAGAAGCAAACGTAGAAGGAGGTCGTTCAACGCGTAGATGTGTCGCGTTCCGCTCGAGTATTTCTCAAGGCACTCGCCGTACAGTTTCGCAACAATCGCCAAACGACCTTCGTAGTTGACCTCGAACAACCTTGAATGGTCCTGAATCATAGGTTGCTAGATATACCTGTTCCGCGATACTCCACTGTAATAGCAATGTGAAACGCACATTGTTCCTTCCGCAAACGAAAGAAAGTAGCACCGTGGCAACTTTAACTTGGAAAATATGTTTCTCTGTTAATTGTTAGTCGTATTCATCTTAATTCGGATTTGAATGTTTTTATGGAAATGACACGTTCCCAATGTTGAACAGCGTAATTATAATTTTAACGAATAATCATCTAGTAACATCGGACTATCTAAATATATCAAACTAATATTATTAAATAAATATAAAAAGAGAAGAAGTTGAAGTATTACGAAAAATTTGGTTGTCCAGGAGTTCTAGCGTTGATTATTAGTTTTGTCTGAATGTGAAATCTATTTAAAGATTTAAATAGATTTTCCTTTGTTTCTCATTTTCGTCTTGAACTCCGATCTATTCTTGTTTTCGAAACGTATTTGTGTATCTGCGATTGCAAGTGCCGTTACCAGTGTGACACATCAGTCGTTCAATAACATTTTAACGTCAATATTTAGTCATCGCTTAAATTACGCTGATCTGTTTCTGGATCGATAGAGTAATGAAATTTTTCAAATTGCAGGTCCTAATCGCCAACAACGGGATAGCGGCTGTAAAATGTATGCGTTCGATCCGACGATGGTCCTACGAAATGTTCAAGAACGAACGCGCCGTGCGTTTCGTCGTGATGGTCACTCCGGAAGATCTAAAGGCGAACGCGGAATATATCAAAATGGCAGATCAGTACGTACCCGTGCCAGGTGGAACCAACAACAACAATTATGCAAACGTCGAGTTGATCGTTGACATCGCTGTACGCACTCAGGTCCAGGCTGTATGGGCTGGATGGGGTCATGCCTCTGAAAATCCAAAATTGCCAGAATTACTTCATAAAAATAACATGTGTTTCATTGGTAAGATCCTTTGGATGACAATGAAGATTATTCTGTAAATTTTGAAGTAAATTCTGTGATCCTACGCTATCACGCATAAGTACGATGAATGTAAAAGTATTATGGTATATCTGTAATAATTTGAACATGTGCAGATACTTATGCACGGTAGGGTATTGGAGGAAATATTCTTCTTAGTAAGTTTCGAAAAAATGCGTTTTGAAAAATCAACGAATTACGAATCGAAAGAATAAATAAACGAATAGTAATTACTTTTTAGGGCCATCGGAGAGAGCAATGTGGGCCCTTGGAGATAAAATCGCGTCGAGTATTGTAGCGCAAACTGCAGATGTACCGACACTTCCTTGGTCAGGTTCGGAACTAAAGGCACAGTACAGTGGAAAAAAGATAAAAATATCTTCGGAACTTTTCAAGAAAGGATGCGTTTCGACGGTAGAAGAATGCTTGGCAGCAGCTAACAAAATAGGCTTTCCTATAATGGTGAAAGCTAGCGAGGGAGGTGGTGGAAAAGGTATCAGAAAGGTGGAGAACGCTGAAGAATTGCCCGCGTTGTTTAGGTAAGAAGAAAATTTGGCAAATTAATTTAAAAGATTTTTTACGTGCTTCGTTACATAAATAATTTCGAACGTTATGCAAAGAATATTTCTGTAACAAGATGTTGGAAACTTTATATTAACAATGCTTAACGATTTTCTTAGGCAGGTACAAACTGAAATACCTGGATCTCCGATATTCATTATGAAATTGGCAAAATGTGCTCGCCATTTAGAAGTTCAATTATTAGCTGACAATTATGGAAACGCGATATCGTTATTTGGTCGTGACTGTTCTATTCAGAGAAGACATCAAAAGATTATCGAAGAAGCGCCTGCTGTGGTTGCTAAACCCGAAGTCTTCGAAGAGATGGAAAAAGTAATTATCGATCCTATTCGCGAATCAAAATTAGTTCACTTTTCTACCATAAATTAATTAACAGACATTATTATGAAAATTTGTGTTCATTTCGTACGATACTTTTTACACATTGTTTCGTAATAGGCTGCTGTAAGATTGGCCAAAATGGTTGGATATGTCAGCGCAGGTACTGTTGAATACCTGTACGACACTTCTGGACGATACTACTTTTTGGAATTGAATCCACGTCTTCAAGTGGAACATCCGTGTACTGAAATGGTATCCGATGTTAATTTGCCCGCGGCACAACTTCAAATTGCTATGGGGTTACCATTACATCATATTAAAGATATTCGTCTTCTTTATGGTGAAAGTCCATGGGGAGATAGCGTCATTGACTTCGATCAACCACGACACAAACCTCAACCATGGGGTCACGTGATAGCTGCGAGAATTACTAGTGAAAATCCCGATGAAGGTATAAATTATATTTCATAAAAGAAATTACATTTTATCACGCTTAATAATTAAGGAATTCTGCTGTAATCAATTTTAATATTTCCATTAGGTTTTAAACCGAGTTCTGGTACGGTGCAAGAATTGAACTTCCGATCCTCGAAGAATGTATGGGGTTATTTCTCGGTAGCGGCTTCCGGTGGTCTCCACGAATTTGCAGACTCACAATTCGGACATTGTTTCTCTTGGGGAGAGGATCGTAACCAGGCTCGAGAAAATTTGGTCATAGCTTTGAAAGAATTGAGCATTAGGGGTGATTTCAGAACCACCGTCGAATATTTGATTACGCTATTAGAAACTGAATCTTTCCAACAGAACAATATAGATACTGCGTGGCTTGATTTGTTGATTGCTGAACGCGTTAGAAGCGACAAACCGGATGTATTGTTAGCCATAACATGCGGTGCGCTTCATATCGCTGATAGAACAATCACTGCCGCTTTTACTGGGTTTCAAACAGCATTGGAGAAAGGACAAATACAAGCCAGTAATGATTTAGATAATGTTATCGACGTAAGTTGATTTTTATATCATCAATTTGTCTATAAGAACTTGCTTAAGGATATTGTAAAAGTTAACAAAATTTTTTTAGGTTGAACTCATTAACGACGGATACAAATATAAAATACAGACTGCTAAGTCAGGCCCTAATAGTTATTTTCTTGTTATGAACGGTTCCTATAAAGAAGTAGAACTACACCGACTATCCGATGGAGGATTATTGCTCTCTTTGGATGGTGCAAGTTTCACGACTTACATGAGGGAGGAAGTCGATCGTTACAGGATCATCATTGGGAATCAAACTTGCATCTTCGAAAAGGACAATGATCCTTCTTTATTGAGGTCACCATCAGCTGGTAAACTAATCAGCTATTTAGTCGACGATGGTGGCCACGTGGACGCTGGACAAGCATACGCAGAAATTGAAGTCATGAAAATGGTAATGACAATAACAGCGAGCGAAGCTGGTAGCGTCTTTTATGTTAAAAGACCAGGTGCCATTCTCGAGGCCGGTACCTTGATTGCTCGATTAGAATTGGACGATCCGTCTCTGGTAACAAAAGCTCAAGAATACACCGGTAAATTCCCGGAAACTGCAGCTCCAGCAATTTCTGAAAAATTGAATCATCTTCATGCCGAATACAGAACCGCTTTAGAAAACACTCTAGGAGGATATTGTTTACCAGATCCGTACCATGTACCTCGAGTACGAGAACTTCTTGAGAAATTCATGAATTCCCTTCGTGACCCTAGCTTACCATTACTTGAACTTCAAGAAGTTATTGCTACGATATCAGGAAGAATTCCGATTTCCGTAGAGAAAAAGATCAGGAAATTGATGTCGCTGTACGAAAGGAATATAACTTCTGTTTTAGCTCAATTTCCTAGTCAACAAATTGCTGCTGTGATCGATGGACATGCAGCAAGTCTTTCCAAGCGATCTGAACGCGACGTCTTCTTCTTAACTACCGAAGCTATAGTGCAACTGGTACAAAGATATAGGAACGGAATACGTGGAAGAATGAAGACCGCTGTTCACGAACTTCTTCGACAATATTACACCGTTGAAAGCCAATTCCAACAAGGGCATTACGATAAATGTGTTTCTGCTTTAATCGATGAGTACAAAGATGATGTAGCAACGATAACAGCTATGATTTTCAGCCATAACCAAGTCACGAAGAAGAACGTTTTGGTAACTATGCTCATAGATCATCTCTGGGCGAATGAACCTGGTCTTACGGACGAGTTATCAAGCACGCTGACGGAACTAACGAGCTTGAATCGTACAGAGCATAGTCGTGTCGCGTTACGTGCAAGACAAATTCTAATCGCTGCTCATCAACCTGCTTACGAATTAAGGCACAACCAAATGGAATCGATATTCTTGTCAGCGGTAGACATGTACGGCCATGATTTCCATCCAGAAAACTTAGAGAAACTTATCCTTTCCGAAACATCTATTTTCGATATTTTACATGACTTCTTCTACCATTCCAATCGTACAGTTTGCAATGCTGCTTTGGAGGTTTATGTTCGCAGATCTTACATCAGTTATGAGTTGACTTGCGTGCAACATCTGGAATTGTCTGGTGAAGTACCGCTTGTACATTTCCAATTTTTGTTGCCTAACAATCATCCTAATATACAAAACCAATCTTCGGTTAATCATAGAGTCGGGGCTATGGCAGCTTTCCAAGACATGGATCAATTCACCCGATATTCCGATGAAGTTTTCGACCTCTTAGAGGATCTGTCTTCGATTACCTCAACTTCGGCTAAAGTTTTAGCAGAAGCGGTAGACGCAGCTGCAAGTGAATCGAGACACAGCACGTCCATAAATGTATCTTTAAGCACTGCGGAAAATACTGGTACAGCGGAAATAGGTGAACGATCTGCAGAACCTGTACATATTTTGAGCATTGCCGTCCAAGAGAAAGAAAATCACGATGACGTTACGATGGCGAAACTCTTTGGAGATTGGTGCGCCGCAAACAAAGAGGAATTAATCTCACGAGACATACGAAGGATCACTTTCACTGTTTTGAAGAAAAGACAATTCCCAAAATTCTTTACATTCCGTCAGAGGGATGGTTTTGTTGAAGATAAAATTTATCGACATTTGGAGCCTGGTTGCGCTTTCCAATTGGAATTAAACAGAATGAGAACTTACGATCTTGAAGCTTTGCCAACCTCGAATCAAAAAATGCATCTTTATCTTGGCCGGGCGAAGGTTGCCAAAGGACAACAAGTCACAGATTATCGTTTCTTCATTCGTTCCATTATAAGACACTCTGATCTTATCACGAAGGAGGCTAGTTTCGATTATCTTCACAATGAAGGTGAACGTGTACTGTTAGAGGCTATGGATGAATTAGAAGTCGCGTTCTCGCATCCGCTTGCTAAGCGTACGGAATGCAATCATATCTTCCTAAACTTCGTACCCACGGTTATTATGGATCCAGTAAGAATAGAAGAAAGCGTGACCAGTATGGTACTGAGGTACGGCCCAAGATTATGGAAATTACGAGTACGTCAGGCTGAAATTAAAATGACAATTCGGCCAGCACCAGGGAAGCCAACGTCTGTTTTACGTTTGTGCATTGCCAATGATAGCGGATATAGCATAGATTTGCATCTTTATATGGAGGCAACCGATCCAAAGACTGGTATCATTCGTTTTGAATCTTATCCTTCTTCGACGGCAAATGGTACCTGGAGACCAGGACCTATGCATGGTCTTCCAATATCTACGCCATATCTAACCAAAGATTATCTTCAGGCAAAACGATTCCAAGCACAAAGTTCTGGCACAACGTATGTATATGATTTACCAGACATGTTTAGGCAACAAACCGAAAAGATGTGGATTAAACACATAGAAGAAAGGCCACAGTGCGATATAACTATCCCAAATCCTGTGATGGATTGTGTGGAATTAGTATTAGAGGGTGACAATTTAGTGGAACAAAAACGACTTCCTGGTGAGAATAACGTTGGTATGGTCGCTTGGAGATTAAGACTTTATACGCCAGAATATCCAGTATCTGGTCGAGATATTATACTGATAGCAAACGATTTGACACATTTGATTGGTTCTTTTGGTCCGAAGGAAGATTTAGTGTTCTGCAGAGCGTCTGAAAGAGCTAGGCAGCTTGGAATTCCTCGAATATATTTCTCTGCAAATTCTGGCGCTCGCATTGGTCTAGCAGAGGAAGTGAAAGCATTGTTCAGAATTGCTTGGGAAGATGAGGATGAACCGGAGAAAGGATTTAGATATATATATTTAACACCAGATGATTACGCGCGTTTAGCACCACTTAATTCAGTGAAAACTTCGTTGATCGAAGATAAGGGAGAATCTCGTTACAAGATTACCGATATTATTGGTAAAGACGACGGTCTTGGTGTAGAAAATTTAAAATACGCTGGTATGATTGCCGGAGAAACATCGAAAGCCTATGACGAAATCGTTACAATTTCCATTGTATCTTGCAGAGCGATTGGTATTGGTGCTTACCTAGTACGTCTTGGACAAAGGGTCATCCAAATAGAAAATTCTCACATCATTTTAACCGGTTACAAAGCATTGAATACTGTGTTAGGCCGTGAAGTATACGCTAGTAATAATCAGTTAGGTGGTATACAAATTATGCATAATAATGGGGTATCACATGCAACAAACGTAAGGGACCTAGAGGGTGTTGCTACCGCTTTAAGATGGTTAAGCTATTGTCCCAAATTTAAGGGTGCACCTCTTCCTATATTACCAGCACCATTCCCTGATCCAGTCGACAGAGAAATCATGTATGTTCCTACAAAAGCAGCCTATGATCCAAGATTCATGCTCGAAGGTAGAATACAAAATGGTACAAATTATTGGGAAAGTGGATTCTTCGATCGTGGCTCTTGGCAGGTATATTTTATATTTTATATTAATATCAAATGTTAATTTAGTTTAATAAAATGACTCAAATATTTCTATACTATTAATATTACTTACAGGAAATCATGAGGCCTTGGGCTCAAACTGTAGTAACTGGACGAGCAAGATTAGGCGGAATACCTTGCGGTGTTATTGCAGTAGAAACAAGGACCGTTGAGTTGCACTTACCTGCTGATCCTGCTAATCTCGATTCAGAAGCTAAAACGATATCTCAGGCAGGACAAGTATGGTTCCCTGACAGTGCATACAAAACTGCTCAAGCTATCAAAGACTTTGGAAAAGAAGAGCTTCCACTTTTTATTTTTGCTAATTGGAGAGGATTTTCTGGCGGAATGAAAGGTTTTTATTGATTTTGAATAATTACTGAAATTTCACTCTTACCTATCGAGTGAATTACTAACGTTACATCTTTTCTAGACATGTACGAGCAAATTATCAAATTCGGTGCTTATATTGTGGATGGGTTACGAGAATATACCAAACCAATATTTGTATATATCCCACCAAATGGAGAATTAAGAGGTGGTGCTTGGGCTGTCGTTGATCCAACGATAAATCCTCGCTACATGGAAATGTTTGCTGACAATACAAGCAGAGGTGGAGTTTTAGAACCTGGTGGAATAGTAGAAATCAAATTTAGAACTAAAGACATACTTAAAGCTATGCATAGGGTTGATTCAGTAATACAGAAGCTTAAAGTAAGAAACTAATTTTATTTCTTTATAACTTTTTATATTTTATAAATAGTGGGTCGTGTATCATGGCATCGATCATTGTTTCAGGATAATCTAGCCAACGCAAATTCGGCTGAAGAACGAACGGACATCGAAAACCAAATTCGTAAGAGAGAGCAACTTTTAGAACCTATGTATCGGCAAGTAGCAGTTCACTTTGCGGATCTTCACGATACGCCAGAGAGAATGTTTGAGAAAAATACCATTCATGATATTATTCCATGGCAAAAAGCACGCAAACTGCTTTATTGGCGACTTAGAAGAAGACTTTTGGAGGATGAAATAAAGAAGGAAATTCTTTCAACCCAACACACTTTGGACGTTAGACAAGTCGGTGCAATGTTGCGTAGATGGTTTATAGAAGACAAAGGTGCCACAGAATCTTATCTGTGGGATCAAGATGAAGCTGCAACGAATTGGTTGGAGAATCAACGTCAAGACGAAAATAGTGTTGTTTCGCGTAACATCACTTGTGTAAAACAAGACGCAATCGTTTCTCGAGTCAAAGAAGCCCTTGAAACTTGTCCAGAAGTGAGATTAAATGCAATTTTAGAAATTGCGCACAGATTACAGCCAGCAGAACGTGCAGAATTGCAAAGAACTTTATTACAGATAGAAACGACCACACAGGAACACCACAATGATTCAAGTGCTTCGTCCTAATGTTTTTCTAAATTAAGAAAAATCTCTTGTCTATCTGCGTACCTGGTGTATGTAGTTCACATCTTAGAATTAATTGTACAGATACTCGTTATTCTTGTTAATAGCAAATTGTACGGGAGTAGTATAATTTTTGGAAAGTTAATAATTGTTTCTATCGATAGCGTTACTTGATGATAGAAAGTAATCGAACTCGTGTCTTATTAAAGTTCAATGGTGATGCTATCGAGTGTCAGACAGTATCACTGCCGTCTCCTAAACCATGGCAAAGCGTGCCCTTTGTTTATAATAAGTGTATTCATGAATATAGAAATTATATTGCACATATGCATACATACATATATATAAATAAATAAATAAGTAATATATATGTGTTTATTTATTTATATTTATATGCATGTATGTATGTGTATTTTTTTTTAAAAAAGTTTGTTCGTTGCGTTTACTTTTACCGAATGACTAATGTGTACATCGATATTTCCCATTTCCGTCGAAAAAAGGAAAACAGATCGATGGGTAATTTTTAAAGTACGAAGTACTATTTTTCCAATCGTGTGTGATACAAAATATAAAAAATTCTTTGATCTTTAGGAACAATTTAATGCGAATAAAGAGGTAGATAATAAAAAATTTTATGAACCTGAATGTTTAACAGAAATAAGACATTTAATACAAAATAGTTGCTAAATAACTATACATATATATATTTTATACTATTTTTAATTCATTGATACCAAGTTCCAATGTACATATATTACATACAGTCATATCGTTTGAGACATAAAAATTCTCGATATTCTCTTCGTTCGTGTCATTGTCCTTAAAAGACTGAAATCTGACTTCGATGCACATCAATTAGATCATCATCTAGAGTAAGCAATACCATAAATGAAAAAAACATTGCTAAAGCAGACAAAAAATGCCAAATGTCATGGCTATCAAAAAAGTTTAGGAGTATGCAGGGTTTATTATAATTGCGCGATTGTGCTGGGGTTAGCTCCCACGAGATAGAATTGTGTATAAAAAAATGTAAAGCGGCACCCCAAAACGCGAGTGATAAAACAATATAAATCGCTGGTTGAAGTAGAATTCGTTCTTTATGACAAACCTGAAATATCACAAAGTAAATTAATTCATAATATGTAGACAAACTACATAAGTATAATTATTCGTGTATATGTACATACCTTCATAACAATATAAAAAAAAGTATATAAAATTAAATTAGACATTAATACAGCCAACAAAAACGTTGCAAAATTTTTTTCGCTGTGCATATTCCCGAGTACTGCCAGAGCAACGTTCCATAAATTTCCTACAATAAGTATAATAAAACGTCCCATATACACAGGTCGAAAGAAATATCTAATTCCAGAACGGGCATCATGTTTACTAATCTAGAAAATTATAAAATAAGTGATAAACTGTGCCTAGTAGAAGTAACTGGATCAAGATAAAATGAAAAATATTATATTCAAATACCAAATGCCTAAAATTACCTGTATTACTCGTGTCAACAACGCTCTAATTTTCCATCGCCCCATGTAATAGATTTGAATGGTCATATAAAGGCAAGTGAGCAAATGTACGATCGTAAACAGAACCCAGAAGTATATTGTACCATATAAAACTCCCAACAATCCTATGAAGATGATGAATGCTAACATTGCAAATGTAACTGATGCACGGGCATTTATATCAGGATGACGATTGTGATAAATCTTGATCATACATAACACTGTTATGATGTACATAAAACTCGTATCTAAATATGTAATATAATATTTGTCATTAATATTATAAAAAAAATTTACAAAATTTAATTCTTGTCTTACCGAATTGAAAATTACTTCGATTTGGACACACGTGATAGCTTCCTGAGAGTATTCCTTCCATAATGAGCGCAGTGCCCATTGCATAAAATAATCCATAATGTTGTGGTATGCCATAACATTTATTTTTTTCTCTTTCAAATTCATCATGTTCTCGAGAAGATGTTAAAAATATAAATAGAAAACCCAACATAACGTATCCGATATTTGAAAATACGTGATTGAGATCTGATAGTGATAAAAATGGATGGGCACATAAAAAATTGTAGTAACACATATCTTGATTGCCAGTAACATGTAGTACATGTTGGTACGTAATTAACAGCTGCACCGCGGGTAAAGTATAAAAAATAGCAACTGTTATCAAATAATATAAATATAACCGAGATTTATGCCTAAGAATCTTTGGATCTTTACGAGCCAAATCGCAAACCGAAAGCACAAGTTTCGTCCGTATTACTTCCTTATCGTAAAAAGCATCTTCCATTAAGTCTATGTCATCTTCATCCAGTGAAGAATCATCTTCTATGGATATTGATCGGTGTGGAATAGACTGTAATGTAATTAATGTAAGTAATCAGAAAAATTTCTTTTATTTCTTAGTTAGTATATCGCATTACCTCTTCTACCGTTGATGGACTCGGTATAGGTTCACGAATTTGCTCTGAATCTTGATGTAATATCTCTTGTTTAATTTTTCTTTCCTTTCTAATTTTTGATATTACAATGCTTATAACATAGGCTATACAAAAACTAAAAATAACAGATACAACTACTCCTGAAGCAATAACATAATCTTGTTTGGTAATACTAGCACTTATTGCTAAATTAACATGTTTATTCCGCACAGGAATCATACTTGGGGCTCCATAACAATCGGTATCATCACCTTTTACTACAAGTACTACAAAAAATCCCAATGGATATTCTTGTTTCTAAAAGGCATTAAATTAGACATCTTATTTCGTTATCTATCATAAAAAGTATATTAAAAAAATATATTTACTGGCACAGTTATACCGCCTTGTCGATTTACGGTTTGCCAATAACCAGAAAATTGAATATTCCTCTCTAAATCAAACACAGGACACTGAAAAAGAGGATATAAACTAGTAATAATATAATTTTACAAATTATAAAAATTTATACTTACTGTTGTATTTTGTATTGAAACTGTCATACAAATATCACTATCGGAATTAACACGAATGATCACAGAAGAACTTCCCGCTTGCCTTGGAAAAGTATAACCATAATAAATAGGTTGGGATGGTGAAATTTCTACTACTCTTTCTTCTCCAGCACTGGCATAGAATGGAAATATGAAACAATTATTAACTTTTCTGTTTTATTACAATAAAGTTCCAGACATAATTGCATACCTTATATAAAAATCATACTGTTTTGTCATATTAAGTTTAAATGAAATATTTTGATAATTAGCAGTGGATAAACTAACAGTAATAAATTCTTCTTCCTCTTCTAGTCTACTCTGATTATAACTGGTTGAACACAAAGTTTGACTTGTTTTATTATATGCTAAATCATTAAAATATGCACTTTTCACTACAAGGGGGATTTGCCATGATAGGATTTCTCTTTTTTGACGAACAACCACTATAAGAGGTAGATCAGTAGTAGCATTACTTTCAACTACTATTCTTGCAGTTACCTACAAGTAAATAATAGATGAAAATTATGGTAAAATATCATGACATTAATTTACATATATAAAATTATTCATACTTACATTATTAACAGGATATAAAAACACATATTCAACAGTTGTGTTTATGAGATATTGATATTCTTTCTTATATTCTGCTACAATAACAATAGGAGAAAATGACAGAGTTTGAAAAGGAATAACTTGATGAAGAGTAAATGATAACAGAGCAAATAAGGTTAAAATCCTTTGCATACTCAACATATTAAATATTTATATATCTATGTGTAATTATATTAATCACTATTTTCGTAAACCACATACGTAAGTTTATTCAGCTCTAACTATCTTGAAATTATAGAACTAACAACTCAAAAGTATGTGTTTTTTTTATGTCAACATGTATTGTGAATCATAGTTCAAATGATGACAATCGTTGACAAATAATTCCTTAAACATAACTTGCCATGCAGATACTTCCGCATAGCTATCTGTCGCATATTTACATTCACAATACTGATGCTATAATACATACATAATGTTACTTTTCGTTTTAATTCACATCACATAAGTATGATGATAACCATGGGTACGATTTTTGAACTCTACATCGAATGTTATGTATCAAATAGATCAATGAATCTATATTTAAAAAAAACAATATTTCGCTGATTTGAATAATTGAATTATTTTAATAATAATTATTTTCATTTGATACTATATTTCATCAATTTTCTAATAATTTTTCACATCTCGTTTGAATAAATTATAATTTTAAAGGTTGTATCGCATTGCTGCTGCTGAATAAACTTTCGATACAATTTAGTATGCAGTACTGGATCGTATTATAAATTAAAAGTCTATTTATTCAACGTAAAAATGATTTAATTATTTGTATACAATTATAAATAATATAAGTATACTTTAATATCTTCGCAAGAACTCAAATAAATAATTACAACATAAATTTTATATTTTGCCACTGCGAAGTACAGAACAGTAAAATTATATAAATTCGAATTTTTAACAAAACGTACATTTTAAACACTTTACGTCTTTCTTAAAAATAATAAATTTATATACATGGGTCACATTCATTTTAATTTCATGTCTATATCTTTATTGTAACAAATTAGAAATATTTTTCAATGAAAAATTTAATCATAAAAATGTCATAAAAGTATCAAAAAATGCATACAGTTTTAATAAAACATTGTATAAAATGTTATAATATTCTTTCTCAGAATGAGTGCTGAACAACGAACAACCTAATTTATTATACTGATTCGGCTTTAGTCATTGTTATTAAAGATGGCGGTATCCGTGGCACCAAAAGATGTTAATACATATTTAAGTCAAAATCAAAATGTTGCAGACAAAGAATTGGCTACAGAATGGGCACAACTCGAAGAATTATACAATAAAAGGTATTTTTTGTAAAATGTTCTACATTACACGCATGTTTCAATAGAATAATGTTTACTTGAATTTCATCGTCCGGTGACTTGCAGGCTTTGGCATCAGTTGACACTTAAATTAGAAACATTTGTTAAAAATCCAGCGCTTCAGAAGGGAGATAAATTGGTACAGTTATACATAAACTTTTTATCTACTTTTGAAAACAAGTAAGTACATTATATACGTATCTTTTTCAAAATATTAATTTATAACCTTACTTATTCCACTTATATAGTAATTTAGATTATCACTGTATTGTAATACTATTTTCTTATTTTTATTTAGGATAAATCCTTTGTCATTAGTAGAAATATTAGCATATGTAATACAACAGTTTCAAGATAAACAAGAAGCAATTAAATTCTTGGAAAAAACAGAATCTAAAGTTAAAGGCAATAATGAGGCAGTTGCTTTGTGTAAAGTTCTCACAGGACAGATTTTGCTTGAAAAGTTAAATAATCAAGAACAAGCAAAACAAATTATAGAGGAAGTAGAGGCTATGTTGGATAATGCCGATGGTGTTACAACAGTTCATGGTAGATTTTATTTATTAGCGAGTCGCCTTTACCGTCTTCAAGGGAAACATGCTGAATATTATCGTACTGCTTTAAGGTACTATTGTATTTATAGCTTGGAGTAACGGTCATTTTCATTATGACAAAAGTAATCCATACATGTTATTTGAACTGATTTTCATATTTTAGATACTTGGGTTGTATTGATTTAAATACTCTAAATAGACAAGAACAGGAGCAGCATGCATTTTTCCTTGGATTGGCTGCGCTTTTAGGTGAAGGAGTCTATAATCTTGGAGAATTGTTAGCTCATCCAGTTTTACAATCCTTGAAAGGTACTCCAAACTCTTGGTTAGTTGATTTATTACAAGCTTTCAATGCTGGTGACATTGTTGCACTTGAAAAATTGAAGCCACAGTGGAGTAAAGTTGCTGATTTAGCTGCACAAGAGTTGAAGTTGAGACAAAAAATATCTCTTCTATGCCTCATGGAAATGACTTTCAAAAGGCAAGCTAATAATAGGTTTGTATATTGCTTATTGTAAAAGTACTAAGAAACCAGATAATATAAAACAATCTGTATTAAATAAATCTTTTTTATCATAGGCAATTAACATTTGCGGAAATTTCTCAAGAAACTCGTTTACCTCTCGGTGAAGTAGAATTATTAGTAATGAAAGCTCTAGCTCAAGGTTTAGTTCGTGGTGCTATTGATCAAGTAGCAGGAACAGTAAACATGACGTGGGTACAGCCTCGCGTATTAGATCGTACACAAATAGCTGGAATGGTTCAACGACTTGATGGCTGGTGTAAAGATGTTAGTTCAATGGAACGTTTGTTAGAGTCTCGAGCGTCAGAGATACTTACACTTTAATATTAGGTTCAAAATTTTTTTCATTGATTTGTTTGTAAGTTTTATTTTCATATCTTTATTAACTCATTGGCTTACCATAATTTTAGAAATAAAAAATGTAATTTACTACAGTTGATATAAATACACAATAATTATAAACTAAATAAGATTAATTTCATTGTGATAAGTCAGTGAGTTAATATAAAAGAAAATATAAGATACAGTTTCTTAAATATAAAATTATGATGCTGTTTACAAACAAATTAAAAAGATACATAAATTTATTTTTAACTTAACAACCTACACAGAACAACTTAACACAATTTTTAATGTTTCTATAGAATAATTATTTGAACTTTTTGTGCTCAGAGACTTTGTACTATGATCGAAATATTAATAATAACAACATGTACTAACATTTATAGCATTTCTCTTGCTTGTTCACATATTCTGTAGATATTAATTGTTCGACCGCTTCGCGGGGAGACGCGTTCGCGATGAGTCGCGCCAACGGGAGGCGTAAATTCCCGTTACGATCTGATGACCGACAGCAACTTTTCTCGCGTAAGATACAAGTGTTCATATAATATCGCGTCGTATGTTTCGCTGTCGCATGAAATATAATGTCGTTAGTCACAAGGTTTAACGCGTGACTCGAGTTAGTGTGATTCTCAATTAACAATGTATCGTGTATATTAAGGCATAAGAAAAAAATAGGTATGTAGTACCAGATGTTTTAGCATTAAGATATTACTAGAATAAACTTTCTACAATTTTAATTGTAATTGTTCGGGATTCGGAGTGGTCGCCGGTTACTTACAGTAAATCTTTACCTGAACCTTTACCTGAACCTTTATCTGAATCTTTACCTGAACCAGACGCGATTCCTTGAGCAGGACGACCATCAAAGGTCTACACACCCCTAGTGCGGACCCATCATAAATATTGGCTCTGTTGTACAGTTAGGGTCTTTATGACCATACAGAAATATCATTAAAATCAAAGTAGTTATTAAAATTATGGTGCATTTTGGGAAAACCCGGGAACGCGGATTAGGTTAGCCCGGCTAGGGCGGCCAGCCCATCCTTAACCATACGCCCTTTTTACCCAATTAGCAGCTATGACTGAACTTTAGACACGCCCATTACGAACTTTACTCTGCGACAACACCATCACCGAAAGGGCAGTTCTTTGACAACATTCAGTAAGTTTACATCGTAACGCTCGAGTATAACAGTATTTAAATGGTGTTTACGGGGCAGCTGTACTCATGGTGCTAAATTCAGTGAAAATAAGTACAGTGGACAGAACATTTCTCTACATCCTTTATAATTTATTTATAATTTTTCTTGTGTATAACTGGTCGTCACCTAGTTGAGTGTCACAACAGTAACCCTATTATAGGTATTTATGTTACTTTTACACATATTACTTTTACACTGTAGTTTTTGTTCCTTTCTAAAAATATAAGTTCAAAAAAACTCGCGAGAAAAATAAAATTCACAAAATATACATAATGTACATATGTATACCTGTGTATACTAACAATAGCAGTTCTTCTGTCGTATCGTATCATTCTAATCATTCTGTGAATATTTGTTGATTGTACACTATGTTCGTAGATTATCCAAATAAAACAAAAGAATTTTTTATTAAAATATATTAATTCCTAAAATCCTGTAGATGAGGATGAAATAAATTAACAATATACAGATATATTGGGTAATTAAATATTGTAATGAATAAAGCTATCAATGATATTTAGGTTAGAATAACCCACAAATATTTGATAACAACAAAATAATTTAATATAATAATTATAATTTTTAGTTTCAAATAAATTTTAAAACAATGGATGAGTGTCCAGTTATAAAGCGACCTAAACCAAGTGATAGCGAAGAAGAATTGTTTCGTCTGCAAGAAGAATTTTTAAGAAATAAGCAACAACCATCAGCCAAAGTGATTAATTTAAGAGGATCTGAAACATTTTTAAATACTAGTTCTATTGCAGCTACTGACAATCAAACAAATTCTAACAAAATAAGATCAAAATTTTCTGAGTCGAGAAGATTAAGAAATCATGACAGGGTATCTACTTCTCAAAGTAGTGGTAATGTTATAAATCCAGCGATTAAAGAAGAAGCTAAGAAAGATCTCGATTCTCAATTGAAGGATTTTGTTCATAATATACAAACAGCACCTTCAACGATAATATTAAGAAATATCACTGAAAAGAAATATGATACATGTAAATATGAATTTGATGAAAAGAAATTTCTTTGTTCCACAAAATCTTTGACTGGTTTTCCTGAAGTCTTTGTGTCTAAACATATGGTACTTGCATACTTTTATTGTAATAACAAATATAATGGAAATACATTCAAATGTTTAAATTTTGTTATTTTTTCAGAAAAATTATAAGACTAAAAGTTCATTTTTGCAAGAAATTTCTCCCAAAAGCATTGTTAGAAATAAAACAGAAAAATCTGAAAAGATTGAACCTTTATGTAATACAGATAGTAGTGTTATTGTAGAAGGACCATGGGCAAATGAAATACATAAAGAAAATTTGGAACGATTAAACCAAATGAGTCAAGAGGATATTCTTAAAGAAAAAAATAAACTTGAGATGATTTTAAAGCCAGAATTAATACAATTTTTAAAAAATAGAAGGAATAAAAAACAAGAAATAAATAAGGCTCCAGGAAGTAATAAAACATTAAATGCTGAAGCTCAAGATCAAAATGAAAAATCTGTAAATGCAGAAAAGTTAGTTACAGAAGAAGTTCCTAATAAAAATCATGAAGATTTAGTCCAGAATAATGATGTTATACCAATGCAGATAGATGAACTAGAACAAGATGTACCTAAACCTTCGAAAGAATTAATGCAACAAGCTAAAGAGAAGGGTTGGGTACATATGGATTCTCTTGAGCCTGAAAAATTAAAATGGATGGAAGATATACCTGAAAAGAAAGATGAACCTGTTCCAGATGAACCATACAATGCTCGTTTTGACTTTAATGGTAAATATCCAAATGCTAATGTATATAAGAGGAAGTCTATTGTAGATATACAAATAAATTTTTTTTAATAGGTGTATTATTAGCGTACAAAGACGACAATATACCTATTGAAAAAGGCCTCCATCATCATGGAGAAGAACCCGAACGTCCTGGTTATTCTCTACAAGAATTATTACAACTGAGTCGGTCATCGGCACAACAGCAACGCTGTACAGCTCTTGCAACATTAGCAAATATTATAGAAAAAAGTCGCAAAGGCTTGTATGATAAAGCATTACAACCTGCACCCTTGACTGTATTAAGTCAGAGAAATCTTTTATTACTATTAAGATTTTCTTTGGATGAAACCTCAGTAGGTGTGATCACAGCGACTTTACAAGCACTAAGAGCTTTCTTATATAGTGATGCGGATGAAGTCTGTTTGGACAGACTATATGGTTTCCGAAATTATAAAGAACCTGTTTTAGCAACACCAAAAACTGATGTCGATGATATAAGCGAATTAAAAGATCATGAATTAGCGCAACTAGATGCAATTGCTGCCTTATTAAGAACTGATATATTATTAAGAATTAGGTACTTTTAATGATGCTATTTATGCAAACGTTATGAAAACTTTTGTTAAAAAAATAATTGAAATTATTTACAGCTACATTTTGAATGAAATACGACCACCACCTGTTGCTGTAACTTGTGCATTAGAAATTCTAATTAGACTTGTAAGACATTCGCCCATTACTGTCTTAAAAATGATAAATTCTCCAAATCTATTGGAAACAATAATTGAACACTTTATGCCTTTGTCTACAGATGCATTAGGTTTGTATATTTGTATGATACTATGTTATAATTTGCAAGATATATATATATATATATATCTTATGTTTAAATATGATAATCAAATACTAATGAATTAGTATATATTTTATATTTATAGCAATGACAGATAATATAAATAATGTGTATGGAGTGCCAGTAGTGGCTGCAGTTAGATTCTGTCGTATTTTACTTTGTTATGGAGGAAAATCTGTTGCTAAAAAATTAAATAGGCTTAAAATTACGCAGCGCATTATATCATACGCCAGTTGTGATGCAGGGTAATTGTTTATTATAATTTAATATAAATAAAAAGTTTTGTAATGTATATAACATATATAAATCATAATTTTTTAATAGGAAGGGAAGTCATAATCTTATCATCGAAAATTTACGTTTGTGGAGAACATTATTATTGCATGAAGAAGCAATGGATAGTTTAACTGGAGCACAATTATTTCTTGTGTCACAATTACAGCTTCTGTTGAGTAATCACGATATTCAAAGCGCATCTGAATTATCTTGTGAGTATGCAGCAGCTTTAATTGCTGTTGCAAGTTGTTTGACGTCGTTAAAAACAAATATATCGGTCTTACTGTCCAAATGGAGTACACAGCTACTATCCTTAAGTAATTTCACGGTATGTTAATTTGAAGTATAATATACTTCAAATATATGAAAAAATATTATATTATACATATATTTAATAACCATATATGTATATAAAATGATTGTAATTATATATTAAATGAAAAATATATTATACATAAAAAACTGTTTTTGCAGTGGGGAAATACGAAACTTATCGCAGAAACGTTATTAGCAGTTAGTGATAGTACTGCGATTAAAACATTGAACATATCTCGATCGCAAGTATTTTCTAAACTTAAGTAAGTAAAAGCTAAGCATTTTTAAAATTACATTACATTAATATTTTGTTATAATAATCTTTAACGTTTTAATTTTTGCAGTTCTACTTCAAATTTGTTAAGTGATTGTTCTTTAGCTCTTGATCGTGAGCCTTCCGCTTTGCCTCATCTGGGAGTATTAACCTATGAAGGACAAGTGCAACACATTGTGTCTCACCAATCTTGTATGCCCTTTCTTACAACAGCTTTAAATGTATTCATTGATAATTCTTTCATAGAAGAAATTCAGGCAATACTTAATCTTCCAGAAGTCTATAAGTATTTGAAAAGATTAGAAAGAACAGATTGGTGTTTAGAGAGATCATGGTATACAAGATCTGAATTGTCTTTTTTAGTTGCTATAGTAAATGCAACCTCTTTTGTTAAGGATAAATTAGATAATAAGACAATGCATATTATTTGGAAAATTGCTATTAAACTCGTATCATCTTTACCTGCCGATTGTCCATCCGATGTAAAAAAGATGCTTAGAGTTTCACTAGCAAAGGAAAAATTAAATTTAGAGATAGTAACGTGTGAATTCGAGAAATTAAATCTGAATTCAAATATTGGAGATATTAAATTGAATTTAAGTCGTGATATATCTGGTTTATACGAACGGTATGTAGAATTAGACGGTAAATGGGATCAAGCGGCAATGCCTAAAGATTGGCTTTATTTACCTATTGTACATATTTATACAAAATGTAGAAATAATAATGCATGTAACGATGATGATAAAGCTGTCATCTTAGCCGTATTGAGTTTAGAATTAGTGCTACCAGATTTGGTTGAAAAATTGTCACAAAGTTTGAGATTTAGTAGATTGGTACTTATATACCTGTGCGAGACGCTGTATTTAAGTAACGATGTTTCTGCTTTGCTTACTAGAGCCGTGACAACTTTATTAAAAGATAATTACAAGAAGCTTAATTTTACAATAGATTTGCCAGGACTTAATTCTTTTACCGATTTGTTTACTGCGATGTGTGAACATTTTTGTTCAACTTCCTATGGTGATTATGGTTTTTCAATGACCTTATTGGTACCAATTGCGCAAAGGCACGATGTTCATTATAGAAAATTGTTGTGGTCGGAACATGTAGGTTTGCTTCGATATGTTAGATTACCATTAGAACAATTAGTTATTCCGTTAAAAGAATATCTTTATCCCCTTGAGAAAGATGCATCTTTAATAGAAAGTTATATAACAGCGCTTGTTAGGGGAATTGTCAAGCAAAGCTGGTGTCCTATTCCTTATACAATCGCATTACATCATTCTGCTATGTACTTGAAAGAATCAAACAAATTAGCAGTACGAATGAGAACCCAGTTAGAAAAAATACCCGATAAAGTTTTGGCTACTCGTTTGTTAAATTATCAACCACCTACATTTTAAAATTTAATTATAATTAATATTATAGTAAATTATTAATTTAAAGTCAGAAAATATATGTACAACTTGTGAAATATGTATGTTTGTAAATATATTCTATAATTAACAGTATTAAATAAATAATCGAAGGATTAAATAATTTATTTCAGTCGGTTTTAAAATATACAGATATCAGTGTCATTAGACAAAAAACTAACTGTGCGAATAAAGAATAGGAACAATCTGTGTTTACATTTACGCAAAGTATAGAGGCACTGTTTGGTCATTTTCGCTGATTGGCAAAATTTTCAATGAATCAGTGCTATAATTAGAAAAGTATAGTAATCAGAATTTAATGTTTTATTAAGAATTTATGATTTATGATGTATACCTATATGGCCATGCAAGTACGTGTGTATAATTATACACTAATAATACATATATGTATGCATATACACCATTTGTAAATTAGCACTAATAATTAAAGATTTCACATTCATTTGTTTTTGATTACAAATATTTGAGTCAATATAATATTAACATAGTGATACATCTAACATTGTGCGAAAATTTAAACAATGAAGCTTTAACATCACATAAACCAAAATGTATATAATTGAAACAAAAGTTACATGACAGTGTGTGTAAAAAAATATAATTTTTATAATTTTTCTCGATCTGGAACTACGTATCAAGTTATTCAAATAAAAAAAAAGTTGTGAAGATCATGGAACACAATAGGTATAAGTATAATAATAGTGATGGTAATTATGCTGTAATATTAATTCAATGTGCCTTGAATAGCACAATAATTATCATTATGTTGCTTTAAGTAAGTTTCGTGTTTAAGCACATTAAATTGTGTAACATTTTTTTACAATGAAATATAGCAGACGAATAAAGTTAATTTTTTGAAAACAATTTGCAATCAATTAATGATATAGCTCGTAAATTATGTTAAACTTTCATTATATTCGTAATAGTATAGTAATATATTTTCGTTTGGTCTGCGCATTTTTTTATACGTTTTAAATTTAAATAATATTGAATAACGAATTTGTATTCGAACGGTTTAACATTTATAATTTTATTATTATAAATGTCAACATATTATATTCAAATAACTATTCTTTTTTACGTATTAGTATACATATAATATATACTAGCAATTATTTTGTATTATATTACTTGTATGTTTGTATAATGTGTAGCACAATGGAAATTTTCAAATTTATTTACTTTAGTTTGCAATTATTTTTCCAATAGACAGATTAAATATACATATACATATACTATTGGTCGCTAGGCATGGAGTACTTAATTCCTGATACGTTATGTATATCGTAAAAATATTGCGAGATTACGATTCGATAACATTTTCAGACTGTTGATAGATCAGATATTTTCCCAATCGATTCCTTAACGATTACGATTCGTTAAAAAGATTGTAGTCCATAATAATCATAGAGATATAAAAACAGAGTGCGTGAGCGAGCTGAGAAAACAATATAACAATAGAGAGAACGCTATATAAAGGTCTTTTCTGCTTTGTATAACACATGACATTCGAACAGTAAATATGTAAGTGTAATACCAATCAACGAGCAGCGTCAGTGTGCATACTTAATTAGAGGACATAGATACAAAGCAGAAGTCTCTATGCAGCGTTCTCTTTCTATAGATACATCGTATCCACTTACACAGTAACATATGACTCAGGTATTCAATCTTTGTATCTCTATGGTAATTACGCGTTAAATATAATTCTAAAATACATCGTTCTGTATTTAGGTTAAACAAAATACACTTATATTCGTAGCATTATCTCTATTTTCTATATCACTTTATAACAATCATTATATATACATGAATGTTCCTGATATACATATATGTACGTATATATAAACATGTCTCTCGATATAGAAAAATAGGAGAATGAAATTACATTTGGATTACGTTAATGAAGCCGTTAAGGGACCAAAAGGAATCGTTACAATGTTTTTTTCCTCATTAGCAGATATTTATGTTTTCCTTATTGAAAAATCTGATTGATACAGAAAGATAGTTATTCTCCACTTTTCTTCCGCTGATCAATACCACGGAAATTGTCGGAAATGTTCACCTTATTTTATTACGTTCACACGTCAAGCTTTTTAACGTGCTAAAGTAGCCAAAAATTCCTATTATACGATTCAAATCCCAAGCTGTGCTGTTCAAGTTCCAAACAAAAACCCGCCACCCGTGCTCCGACCTTTTTATTGGTCAAGCGATCTTAATGTTGTTTCGATCGAAAATGAGCCAATCACAATCGACAAGCGATAAGAAATAAATATCAGCCACTTTCGCTATGTGATGGCTTTCATGACATTAACACCCATCGATTGCTAGGATTCTATGCCAAGTTTCCTATATGTTTCCCTGTCTACCGTAACTAATCTGCCTTCCACGCTCGAACAGTCCAATTCGATACAGTGTAACCTGGCACCCCATTCACAGTGGCTCTGATCGTCTTGGCGGTAGTATTTGATCTGCAGACAAGTAGTCAGGTAACCGGAACCCAAGACACGCATGGCTATTGGCAATTCTTCACGATGACCACGAGCACTCGCCGGTATACCCTTTGTGCTATGATAAGCACTGTAAGCACAGGCTGTCCCATCCCGTGCACGTTCAATCGTTTCCACTTGTTTCCCTCCTATGCTCAGGGACCTATAAATTTCAAGATTATTATTTAGGTAAGTTTATGATTATCATTCAACAAATTATTCCTAAACTTAAAATTACTGCTATATACAACTATTATAATTTATTAAAGTTAGTAGAATATGATCAAAACAAAAGATTATAATGTTTACTATGATATTATTACAAATGATCTACATACATCTCATGAAGCAGTGATGTGATCTGGTGATCTAGAACAGGGACATATTATGGTTAGCTAAGTATCACAGTGGTGTAAGTCATCGTTAGTTTTCATAAAATGATGTTCTCCGTTTATTGTTATAGAAAATATTTCGTTGTAATATGTAATAAAAAGATTAGGTAGATGTTGTAAAAAATTATTCATTTTAATATTTGGTAGGTAAAACAGTTTTCTATATAGATTCGATTCTTCTCATTATGTTCATAAAAATATGAATTTGTATTAATATTCGCAGTTTAATCATGATATTCAAGATTCAATAGAGGCTGATGTTTTTTCTATTTGTAAAAACTAGAGTTCTCGTTAAAGTTGTGCCACTATCAGCTGACAGAATTGTTGGAATAACAACCCAGAATATTAAAAACGCAGTCACAAGATCGCATAGCTCAAATCAAGTTCTCTAAAGTGATGGAACATGCCTTAAATCATCTCGGAGTCGTACTTGTCTCGAATTTATAGTAGCCTGAAGATCCTCAAGAACGGAACCTCGTTGATAATGTAATACATAGAATTTATATTAGCTTATTATTATACGCTCAAGTTATTCGTTCCAGTTACGCTAGTTTGTAGCTGCATACGTAGGACCGTAACTTTATTTCCTCGACTATCTCCATAAGTAAATCTCGTTTGCATATTAACGAAGTTACTCATGTAATAATCACTTTAGAAATATTCATAAATTTGTTCGTTAACTCGTAACGATCGCTTGATGCGTGTTATAACATACGCCATTTGGATATTATCGTAAGCAAATAAGCAATTTACATTTCCACGTTATCCGCTTGCTTTTTGTACTTTTCTTTTGTAATCTGCATTTTACATTTTAATCTTCTACGTCGTTAATCTTCTTCTTTTAAACGAACCTGTGTTTCCTAAATTGCAGGTAACAGAGAAAGAGAGTGGTGGAGGTGGGGGAGGGGCGGCGAGGAACGCTCGTTAGGTTGCACGGAAAAAGGAAAGCAAGCAAAAGGTTCTGGCTTGAAGGCTTTGACAAACAGGACAATTTGAAAGTCTACCGAAAGGTTAATCGAATCGGACGCTCTTTAGTTTCGATTGTATCCATGCATCGAAGCAAGTCTGATTCACTGATAGCAAATCGATAGACGCGATTCACGTGGATGGCAGGCGACGTTACAGAATCGTGCCTCAAATTCATTTGCATCTTCAGCCGGCTAGTATTCGAGTGTATTCTGAATCTCGTTTCCGGTATCTATTGTACAGCATCTGGCACGTATCGCGGAGCCGCAATCATTTACAAAATAGTCGCGACACCCCGACATGTTGCAAATTGCTGAATTTTAACTTCGTCCCCTTCCTTCCCTTCATATTCGTAACGATTCCCATTGTAGAAGACGCATTATAACGAAATAGAGTGGAATTCATTTTAATGGGCTCGTGATTTGGATAAACAGACAATTAAATGAATTGAGCGTACGAAGCGCAAATATCAGGATATAAAACGAATATATTGAACAATAGCGTCGTTAAATGTAATTGGAACGATATTGCATTACATTTAGTTGACATATTTGTTGAAACATTCATCGTATTTGCTGTTCGTCGAACGTATCGTTCTAGACGCTAGAAGTTATTGAAAATAACTTTCTCCCGGTAAATATGAATATTTTTATAGCGGTGCTTCCGTTTTATGTTCCATCTATGAAATTACATCTCCTAAAATGACGCCCATATAAAATAAGTATCGCCCCTATAGAGTTTCCAATATCGTCGGTGAACTTTATTATTTCACGTACAAATTTACATTCGAGTCTTCGTGAATAGTCTTCAATTTCAATGCGTTTTATCCTTTCTCATCGATCGATAATCTTCGAAGCGTAGCCGCTTATAAATGAATCGGTAGAAACGTAAAGTTTCGACAGAGCTACGAATAAAAGGGGGAAGCTATTTCAAGCGTTTCGTTAAGCGTTCCTTTGCTAAATACGTAATCGGCTAGCAGAAAATGCATTTTTGCATTGGTGTATCGGATAAATTTTCGCTGTTCGACGAAAACAATACGTGCGTGCGTTTCTATAAATAGTAAATTCATATAGTGCACGCTTAAATATTAATACATTCCGCATAGTAACCGCGGTGTAACTTGGCTTCACTTCAAGCCTTGTCGTGTATTTTTAGTGTTTTGCAGGAGCAAATGATCCCTACGCATATCAATGTCGAGCATCATTCACGTGTTAGAAATGAGTTCTCGTGACGCAGAAGCATATACATATAATGTATAATTATTTGGTAATGCAAAGCCAACCAGCGTCAGAGATTTTGCTTGCTGTTTAAATCGTTCGAATTATAGTCCTTGATATAGCGTTCTATGAGGAAGGAAATTAGAACAGAAAATCGTTGTCCAACAAGCGTAATACTTTACCTTACTTTCTTCTGTATATTTCAGAAAAAGAATTTAAGGAAGAGGAAGGAAACTTATATTCATTTATTCGATACATAAAACGAATGAATTTGTCGTTTGAATCAGTAATAATTTACACCGAATAATTTGTTCATAGGGTTTACCAATTTCTTAAATAGACTATGACATATAACATTATGTTAAATATAATAACATTGATTTTAAAAATACTTTGTCGCGTTTATATGAATTTTGTTTCGTAAGCAAACACAACTCTGGTTATGAAGGTTTAATCTTCCAGTTCAGAAAGACTTTCCCATTGGGAAATGACCCAGTTATACAATAGTTAAGTATAAAAGTTAAATATCGGTTTAATATTGCGTCCATCGTCATAATATTTTGCTCTGTTTCAGTTGGAAATACAGAGAAATACAGAAAATTGCAAAAGTGATTCGATTTAAAAAGCACGACAAATCTTGGCAATCTAAATTATAGCAGTTAATTCTACAGGTTCATTAAGATGGCATACATTATAAAATACAAATGGTAATTAAATCGGATTAAATTATTTCTACGAAACGACAATCGGTGAAACGCTAGCTTGTTAAGAGGATTTTACTTTCGGGCCAATGAGTTTACATATTGTATAAACAAGTTTCATTACGTTAAACTTTGTTCGTGACTATGGGTACTTTGTATGCTTCGCTATTTCGTATATTTTCTGCATTCATTTGAGAAACATTTTTATTTTTTATTGTTAGAGTTTCTCTCTGCTTCTGCGAGCATAGCACGGCTCGTGTTATTCGCTGTTCCCTCGATTTATATTCAAAAAACTATCGTCGAAACGCGCAGGAAATAGAATATGAAATATTCGTGAAGTCAAAAAGCAAAATATTCTCTTCTATAATTTATAAATCTAAAACAAAACACAGTAAGTTTCAAATAAACCACGCTGTTATCGAAGTTGTTAATATTACGATTATAATTGCTATAGGATTTAAATGAAAAATTAAGTTGCTCAAAACGTTCTCTGGCTTTTATCGCAACCGTGCAACGTTCACGATGAAATTTATGTACGTTTTTAAATTACAAATCAAATACATAATGTACTAAGTTTTAAATAATTAATTGCGTTAAAAGCCGATAATGTCTCCCTATCGTACTCGGTTTTCTCATCGCAACCGTGCAACATTCCCCGTGTCGTTAATATTTTCATAGCGGAAAACGATACGCGTGAAAATTTAGACAAGTGAGATCGTAACCAGGATTATTATCAAAGTTACCATCAATTCCGGGACAATGGGAATCGAGTCTCATTTTTGCTTTGTGCCTTCGATCGCAATCACGCAGTATTCAGCGAGTAAAGTTTACATTTTCGTATCAGTGATTAAAGGTAGCGCACATAAAATCCTAAATAAATAAAACTGTAATGTAGATTACTGCTAAGATTATCGTTTAAATTACTATTATGAATTGCTATCATAAATTTAACTCTTATAAAACTAATGGTGCAATACATCTCACAAATGGAACTGCGTATCGCATTTGAAGGATCACGACTGACCCAGATTTTTTCAAACGTATAAACGCAACATCCAAGGTAAGTTCATTAGAAATAATAAATATTGACCATACATAAACCAAAATTCGAATTTAAACAAGAAACTTACTCTGTTTTCCAGCTCGACTCCCACCGCCTCTGCACCTTCGATCGCGATCGTGCAATATTCAGAGTAAACTTTACATCTTCGAACTCCAATAATATTAGCATCCCTTTTCGCGTTGCGAGGAATTCAGCAATTGCTCGAGTCAATACGGTCGCCGTCAAGATGTTCAAAGGCGTGCTCCTTAAACATTAAACGACCCAGAGGACTGTCTAAGCCCGTGACGAAATCGTAAACTAGAGATTCGCATTCCCAGCACGTCGCTTCTCGATATTACTCGTAAAGAGCCAAAGCAAACATGGTCGCTCGTCGTACAAATAAAGAGCACGAAGAAATTTTTCCTGCAACGCATTCGGATCGTCGTCGTCGTCGTCGTCGTCGTCGTCGTCGTCGTCGTCGTCGTCGTTGATCAATCGCAATCGCGGAATCGTTTTAGCGAAATAACCGACGTATATATCGATACGAACGCCCGATGCAGATACCCTAAAGAGAAGCTTCTCGATGGCGAATTACGAATGATACCTAGAGGCGTATCCACGTTCGATCGATACGATTCTATCGCCGTTCGTGAAAAATGTAACGAGTCCTAGATCGTAAGCGGTGTCGAGACTTCTTTATTCTTTCCTCTCCTCTCGATTCAACGTAGAACATCCAATTCTGCCGATTAATCCCTCCCGAGAGATTTCTTGCTTGGAAACAACGGCCTACCATGACGAGCACTTCTTAATTTAGAAGGAGAAGAGTCGCGCCTCTGCGAGATTTCTTTCATCGGATGCGCACAGAGCGTTACGAACGATTTTTGGTATTCTCGGGAGCTTTTTGCGAGAATATTAGATTGCTGGGAAAATTCGTGGCGAAAGATTAAAAAAAGATTTAATTAGAATGAAACGCGAAGAAAGATTCCGCTGGAATTAAAATTTTTGATATCCGTGACTTCGTCGCGTCTTTTCTTGTCCTTCTCGTCTTTTCGCGTAATGAATTTCTTCGAACGGTTTTTACAGACTGCTGGAGTATTTCGTTTTCGTAATCGTGTACAGACAAACACAAAATAATAACGCGGCTGTATACTAAATTTAGCGAGCGAGACAAGCCGCTGTATGTAGATAAAGTTAAATTGATTGTCGATCGATACGTAGATATTTTTCTTTGCCAAAGGTTACAACACCGTAAGAGACCGTAGAGTTTTTTTAGTAGCCACGAAACCTTGGTAACCGTGTTTTACTATCGACAGAGTTTCTCCGATTTCTGTTATCCTGGAGGAAAACCGAGGTGGTACGGCTCAAAGGAAATGACCAAGAACGATTGTTGGTGAATGTTGGAAAAGGAACGCGTGGCACCGATAAGGGTGGAGATACGTTGGACTGATAGCAAACAACGAGGTAAAAAATTCTCCGTTTCACCTGGGACATGCAACGGTAAGCCATTCTCTGCATTAAATACTAAAAGTAGATATTTCTGGTTGATTTTTAACGATGAAAGCCCCGTCCGTGATCGACTCGCCGCGATTCGAAAGCACGATTCGAGTGTTCTCGTCGTACGCTAACTAATTCAGAGTTTCGCGTGCAAGCAAAATTTCCTCAAGACGAAATCGAACAAAATCTAGCCAGAGTCTCCACTTTAACGATCGTGATACCGTTCCGTTCGATCCTTAGACACGCAGTGGAGTTGGCCTGCTTTGCTCTCGGATGATCATCCAGTAGAGACTTCGCTTCCTTCTTGTCTCAGCGACGAGAGTTAAAAAAAAAAAAAAAACACCAACTACGAGAAGAGAAGTTCCGTCGTATTGAAAATAATCCCCCTGACAAACTCGCCGACAGCGGAAACGGCTTTTCTGCTTCTCCATTCAGGAAATTCTTTGTTCGTCGTACTTCGTTTTCTTTTTCGATATAGGCCAATTTTGTTCGGTTCGCGGAACGAAACACACAGCGTTCATTTAACGCGCTTAAACTCGTATTGTGCATTTGTAACCGACTTTGTAGGCGGAATTAGAAAGTTACGATATACATCACACGGCAGATAAGATCCTCCGAGGCGTTCGATTTAAAGTAGAACTGTCTGGCTCTGTTAGCTTTCCATCCACGCGCGCGTTTCCCCCGGAAATCGACTCCGCCGAATAAAGTGCATGCATACGTATCAGGCGAGAGAGAGAGAGAGGGAGAGAGAGAGAGAGAGAGAATCCCGAAGCGACGACTTTGATAGATCGCGTGCAATTTTCAGAAGAAATATATTTTCACCTCGCCAGCGGAAAACGTCTTGCTTGTAATTCGACGCGCTTTTCCGCTTCGATTGCGCCACTAACATTCCGAATACGCCACCGAGATGAGACTTTAATTAATTCGTCCAACTGTTTCGCGGTTATGAGGTTCACTAGTCGCGACCTAAATCGTTGGCACGCTATTACATCGGCTGTATTGGATCTTCAGCAATTGACTCTGCTTTATGCTACTCGATTATGGAAATGCTATACTGCAAGCTTATTGCCCGTGTAGAAAGCAATTAAATGGACACTGTTTTGAGTCGATTAAGTGAATAGAGACTGGAACATTCTGTCCGATATTCCATCAATTTAACACGATGTTACGTTGAAAATCCGGCAACTTTCTTTGGCCAGATTACCTGTCGCACGTATTATACTTGTTGTTCAAAATTTATGTGATTCAAAGGGCTACGCGAAAAAGTAGGACAATAAGTTTCCCAACCCTGGAACGTCTCCCTTGGTATTATACCGTGGTTTATAAGCCACGTTTTCTCGTTCCGTTTTTATAGGCAGGCGCAGTATTGTTCAGCATACTCATTATACGTGTATACGTTTCACTATCCAAGATTATTTTACTTGTATTTATCATCTATTAATCTGTTATAAAACTATTGCGTATAAAGGAGCTCATGGGAGTACACTTATCGGAAACTTGTAAAAAATCTTTCACTAATATATATCATCTCGTAACTTTTGCCTACATTTTCGTATCGGTTCCAAATTTCGTCAATATAATCGCGATAGTCGTGTCTCGTTACAAAGCTAATAAAGCTTCGAACTGTTTTACGTAACACACGCTTTATACGTGTAAAAGTTTCCTATGATGAGCGTTGAAATATTTTCGCGATCCGCTGCATATCAAAATCTTCATGTTGCTATTTGTTCCGGAGAACTAATCTGTTTGCAAAATTATTGCCAGAGATAATGACAAAAATTCCAACGTCGATTTCATGTTCTTTTTTCTTTTTTTTTCTTTTCTCTAGTTTTCAAACAGGGATAGAATCAGCAAAAACCGTGCAGTTCTTTCAAATGAAATTGTAGCCGCGTTCGATAGTTCGTGGGATAATTGGCAGCACGTACTTAAATCGATCGGACAACACGAATCTCCGACAAAAAAAAGATTCCCAATTAGCGAATTTAGCGGCGACGCGCGAATCTGAGAGAGAGAAAGAAAAATAAAGAGAGGCGAGAGGAAAAGCCAATGGGACGAAGCTTTCCTTTTAAAAGGCGATCTGTCTGTAAAACAAAAAGCCATTCGCAATCTTGTATTTTTAGTCTCTTTACTTTCTACCTGTTTCCCTCTCGCCTCTTTCCTCTATTCCTTTTCCCACCCTTCTTCCTCGTCGTCTACTCTTCTCTTTCCTGCTACGTTCGCGAAATAAAGTAGGAAGGAACAGTCGGCGTTGAAAGAGGCGAGATCAAAGCGAGACCTTCGAAAAATAGGCACGTTTGTTCGAACGTGTGTACGTTCGCGTAGAAATTTGGATAGAAACAGCTGAATGACAAAATAGCAAGAAGAACGGAGAAAGAGTGCGACAAAAGTTTCGATAGCAGCCCACCAAGGATATACGCTGCTAATCGAACTTCTAAGCAGTGCCGACAGTTGCACTTTCCGGAGGGATGCGATTTCCTAACAAAGACTCGCGAAAATCGCTGACTCACGTCGACGATAAATAGAGACGATCCCCTGTGCAAATACTTGCAACGCCACACTCTGCGGTTCGTGTTAGGTAAATCGAGAGTTTTACGAATGTATCTTATTTTACGTTTAAAACAGAACACGATTTACGTGATTTCAGGGCTAAATATAGTTACGAATAATTATACTTGAACGTTTTAATTATTACGTGCTTCGAATATTAAAATGACTAAAAAAGGAATTTACCGTGTTTCGCATGCGACCGTACAATATCGTGGTATTTGCGTGTCAATTAATCAGATGCATGCGAAATTTTCTATCTTTTAGCACGTTCCACTGCCCCATGACTCATGTTATGGGTCAACGTAATTCTCAGTCATGATACGTGTATATATCGCTTTCCTAAAGCACGTTTTAGTTCTCCGACTATGAACGCGGTTAACACGTAATTATTTTTATGCAACTGCGAGAATTTAGTAGCGTACGAAGAAAACGCGAGGCTTGATAAAAATATATTTCGTTCAAAAAGAACATGAATATGCAAACGCGTTGCTTTGTAATTTACGTCGTACGTAATACGAATTTGAAAATAGGAATGCACAGAATTACGCGATAGAATTACTCGCGCAAGAAGTTAACGAAACTCGGATGAAATTGGGATGAAGTTCGTCTAAGTCTTCTGTTTGACCCATTTGACGTTCCCTTTTCCTTCTCTTTTACATCGATTAACCGATGTCATGGACCACATGGAAGCAAGCTGTTGTTCTAGTTCTACCAGTCTATAGTACTTTTGAAAGTGGAATATTTTTTATTCCGTGACCCAGTTTCTTGCACCGTTGTATTTCGCTGTCAGGCCAGTGTGTCTTTACACTACCTAGCTACCAGATCTTTCTTTCATGCATCCACCTTATAAATACGTGATTCTCCTAAATTTCTTCGCGAGACGCGTTTTATAGATGCAATCAACGTTCCAAACGCTTTCTACGTAGCGATCTGTTTGCAGAGGAATTCCCAATTCTTTTAATCAGACGCTGCATTCGCCTTAAGAATATATCGTCGTATCGAAAAAAAATCGATCGATCCTTGCAAAGTATCAATCGGTTTTCGTTCATTTGTATAGCGACTGAATTTCGATTTCAACTTGACATTTGTATGGACGCGAAAGATACAGTTATTAAGACCAGCAATATTGTAATATCTTCAACGTTGTAACATAACGACGACGAATATTTGTAAAATTTAGGAGGAGACGAGAAAACGCACGTTTAGCTCCGAAACCAAAAATACGGACAATTTTGCCGATATAGGATCGATCGACAACGTCTCGAATCTTAAAATTGCTTCTCTGTAAAAAATATGAAATGCGACCTATCGTGCTCTTCCCTTACAATCTTCGAACATAATTTACACATATAACGATGCTAACGAACGTATTAAAGAACGACTAACAAATGAAGAATTAGAATTGAACGTGTATTGTATGTATTATGTATATGTATGCTATATTATACTACGTAGTAGTGTTTCTCAATTGGATGCAGGCTTTGTGATCGTCTGACTTATCAGTCACGTTACTACTGATCCTCGTTCACGGCTTCGCTCGCTAGAAATAACATTTATGTACAGCTGGTTTCACGAGTATATTGTAATATTTATTTCGTCACGTTTCTCTTTTATGAAGCGGTGTGTGTACGTGACTTGTTCGACTTTGCCAAAGTTAACTCGAAACTTTCGATCGTTAAAACCTTATTAGTTAGTCATTCGTGAAATGATTTATTAAGCACACGTAGTGCCATAGGTTCTTATACGCTGTCGCAAATAATTAGAGAAATACGTTTGTTCGATAAGTAGGCTGAACAGAAAGTCGATGAGTAGCTACGAATTGCTAGCTCGATATCGTAAAAGTTTTAACTGCTTTTGCAAGTTCAATGGTTAACAAATGCCTGTTTCGTTCCTCGCTTGTTTTTTCCAAGCATTTCCAACGATTTAAGTCGTAATACACATAATACGTTTATAAAAAGTTTCTGTAAGTGTTCAGATACCTTCGTGAGCCACGGTATACAGTCTAGAATTTTACATTTTATGGCACGTTGTCACACGATACTCTTGAATTGCTGCCTAGGGCAGTAATGGAATTTTTAATTAGCCGGATGTTTCTGCAGAAACCAAGTCAATGAATAAATCATTTTTATTGAAAATTTTCCAGTGTTCTTTAAATAATATACGTGTGAAGTATCGCGTGGAGTAACAGTTCAAATTGTAGGATATAAGTTACGTGAACTTCTTGTGGGTATTTCGTGAAGATGCCCGTTTCAAATTTTAAATCCTGTGAGTCATCGCGAAAAAATGGGGATACAGAGGTACGAAATATCAAGGAATCTTGAAAAATACCGAATATCCGACCTATACGGCAGAACCTAATTTATACGAATTCTATTTATTCGAGCGCAATTTTAATGAGTGTACCGTTAAATGAACTCTTGCTAGTTGAATCCACTTACTTTAATGCGGATTCTTATTATACGAATCCCAGGTATATAAGCTATTTTTAATGACGCATTCTTATAAATCGAATAAGAAAATCTATCAGCGGATCACACACGTTTGTACAATTACGTTAAACTAAAAGATGTAAAAATGAAAGGCAATGTGGAATTCAATTTAATATCAACAAGATATATCCAATACAGGAAAATGTATAAAATATCTAGAGCAAAGTCTATTCCTTTTAATATTTAGTAGCTGGAACTTCCTATCCAGGTTCTATTTCCTTGCTCGCCTTCGTAAAAATACGAAGTTGTAGTAACATATGCAACACGTAAATCCTACGGTCTATCTATCAGCGTCCAAAGTTTCAAATAGACTGCAACAGACAGAACCTCATTTCTTGTCAGTCATTCCCAATAGATGGACACGCAAAATTTCCATTCCTATGATATTAGCCAGCCGATGCAAAAATAAATCAAGCGCTGTAAAAATAATAATAATAAAAAAAAAAACAGAAAATAAGAGAGAGAAAAGAGAGAGAAAATGAAGGTAGCAGAGTAAATTTTCAATCCGAGATATTAATTGGAGCAAGGAAAAGTTGGGGCAAAATTATTTTCAGAGCGGCTCTTTCGAGCGGTAAATTTAAACTTATCCGACGTGGAAAGTGGCCTCGCATAGGCGATGAAAAATAGTTCGAACAGGCGCCTGTACAGATAACGTCTCGCTCTTTCTCGAGGATTTTGTAAATAAGCTTTTTCCCTAACCAACGTGTATATCCCTTTTCCCATCGTTCGCGCAACCAGTGCAGTGCCTTTGCAGCGGCCGCTGCTGAACGTTTATTGACGCGAGTCACGAGCATTCACAGTTATCGAGGATCTGATCGAGCTTTTGCCAGAAACGAAAACTTTCGATAAGTTTGTACATGTACGTAGAGATTAAAGTTCTCGGCAAAACGTAACGCAGGTAATCAACTTTCAAAGCTCGAGCGCTATCGGGAATATTGAACCTGGCAGGCAGGAGAGAAGAAGATACAGTCGCGCCGGCTCGACGTAACTGTTCGTACCGATATATCGACGGATTTCACAGGCATTTTAACGTCTCGTAGAACAGCTCTCGACGTTCCAAAACGAAAGATTCTAGACGAAAAATTTCAATGTTGGCGGATGTAAATTTCTCTGCTTCTGGTTTCTCTCTGGTGGGAATTGTTGAAACGTAAATGACGCGGATGATATGGATTTTTCGTATTTTCGCGTGGTACACGTCGTATTTATTTCTAAGCACGATGTACAAATAGCTCATTCTCTCGGTGTTCTTCGTATCTCAATGTCTTTATTTTTATTCTTGATCGCATCGTTCTTTATTTTTCATCGTATCGTACTCGATATAATAATTCGTTCTGCGGTTGACAGATTGGCAAGATTTAAGGAGGGAATTATTATAAATGTTTTACCTTCCTCTTTATACTGAATTCAAATATCGATCAAAATTTTCTTCATTTATAAAATCAATATCTAACAACGAGTTGTACTAATAATACAATAACCGTTACGGTGTTAATGTAACTGGAATAAAACGCTACAATTTCATACTCCGAATCTCGAATGGTCAGCCTTTCTCGTATTTTCTATTTCTTCCGTCAAGTTTTGAAACTCGGTAGCAAAGGTACGCAGTACGCGTATAATAATTAGAGTGCTCGTTAATTAATCTAACCCACGTAAAGTCTACCGCTATATTGCGTGATTCGGATTAATCAAGTGTGCGCCCCTTAAGACGATGAAAGTTCTACACGAATTTTAAAGACAACGAAATTGAAATGTAAATCGTATTCACGGAATAAATATCCGTTTGTCCTTTAGCCGAGTGACGCGCGTTTCTGTCAAATTTGCAAATAACATATTCACGAAGAAAATGGGATATTTTTCTCTTACGCAAGCCACAAAAATAATGGACGAGAACGGATTATAAATGCTTTCTATCGAATGACAAAATCGACGATATAGCCGAAACAAAGAACAGAATATTTTTACAAATACCAGCAAACACTGGAGGACAAGACAGGAAATCCCAATTTCGCATTGATCGTCGGGCAATTTACAGAATAATTTGCTGGATAGAATGTACTCGTTTAAAACTTTGCATCGAACATTTGTATTTCGATGTTGATATTTCCTTTGAAAATATTACAGTCGAGAATGGCAGTAAACAAACGTATACATGCAGAGCTGTGTCATGTTATATTAATGACGAGAGAAACATAATAAATTCATTCGTGAATTCGTGTAGAAGCTCGCGAAAATATTTTACATATCAATATGTGGAATTAACGTGTGCATTATTGTGCATATTAGTACGTACGTATACCGTAAATATATGTTTAATAAAAAAATTAGTGTACGCTATGAATAGCTATCTTAAGCATATAATAATTGTGGCTTGTTAACGTAATTGACAATTGACCGTTTAAATATTTTTGTGGTCCAACTCTATGAAACATATATTTGCACTAAATATCTCGTAGCTTGTACATCCGTTTTTAGACTTGTCTCAGACTTTACCAATATAATTATGATGGTCTGGCCTCATTACCGTGCTAATCAAATTTCAAAATGTTTCATACAGCACGCACAGCATATTCGTAAGAGATTTCTACAAATATTTGGATATCGTTAATAATAAAGAGAATGTAACGAATTCACTCATAAATTCTATAAATTATTATTCACATTACGGTGTAGACTCGGTTATGTCCCGTATTATTCGAGGTGCTTCGAACTACCTTACTATAACTCACTCATTATAACTTAGTTACTGTACCTTCGTTCTTTTCGATATTTTAACACGATCAGCAGGAAAGTGTTGAATAATCAGATATTGCGAAAACGTTAGTTAATCAAATTTTCAAGCTATCAGATAACGAATCGAACATAACTGCATGTAGAGTATTACAAAATTTCAAATGTTTTCTATGATTTTGTTATAGGATTTATGAACACTGATAGAATTTTTGCGTATTATCCGAGGCAGGCCCGGTCTACGTCACGTCAGCTAAACGAGGTTCTACTGTATAATAATGCGATAAATAACGGAATTTCTGATTCCTAAATAACACGCGAGTTTACAATCGGCCAACAACGAATGCAGTGATTTCGTGCATAAAAAGAATGACAAGTGCATTTTCTGAAGGACTCGATTTCCTGGTACCGCGTTCATTTCCTCGCCGTCTAATTGTCCATGGTTGTTTAAATATTATCCACGCGAAACCCGTGCTCGTTCACTAGCATCAGCAACACTCTGCATATCGTAATTGCCAAGTAATTTTAGCTGCTATTCGTGTTACGAGCGACGGTTCATTTTCCAACCCTGTGCGAGCCGGAGACCGGGCAACGCAATATAACGCCAGTCGATATTTCAACCGGTCGTGTATGATTACTTTCGTCGTTTGACGTGTCTATTTCGTAACGAAAACGTATCGTTACGAAAGCACGATACATCCAGGCTCGATCGAAATTATTTATCATCAGTCTGCCTGCCAGGCGAACCAATGAAATTTTCATCGATTCTACCCTCGTCCTACATCAAACTTCGATACTTTGCGAAGTACGTGCGTACATGTATATAGACGGTTTTCAGGGAAATTTCGAAACAGTGACTCCATAATTTCCGAATTTCTACAGATTTCTTAATCCAACGCTATTTCTCTAATCCTACTTCCAAGATATTTCCTCGATGCAGCTGAACAAACTGCGATACACAGTTTGATATTCGAATACCATCTTCGCGGTAGCATTAATAAATGCATCTGTTTAGTAGACGTCGGAAAAAGTGTCGAAACCGCAAATGCACGATTTCTTTCGAATTCAGGTAAACATTTTACTCCATCGATCGTCCTCCATCATAGATAACAATTTTAAGAGATGCGCCGTTCAGATAAACTTCCAAAAAGATGTAATAATTTATACGATTTTCTTCTTATTGTTAGATGAGGTTTAGATCGTTTAGTAACATCGTTTAGTAACGTTGTTTCGCGTCTTTTTACGATATTCGCGGCTCTTGCCAGTGAAAATCTCGTTAAATATGCAGCGAACCGTGTGTCAAGTATCAGAGGCCAATTGCTTCAGTAGCATTAACCGTACCGAAGATCGTAATCGATTTGTAACTTTTACAGTTCAAGGCGATTACTGCGATATGTACACGTATCGTTTCAGTAGGTACGTAGTGGTAACACCTGCTTTACTCTCACCTCATTTCTGACACAGTTGCACCTACATGCTTACATCAAAGTGCAACGTTCTGTATCCCTTTTTTTTTTTTTTTAAATATTTCCAGCCATGGTAACCCCAATTTGTTCTTAGACCCTAATTCGATATTTTTCGTCGCACCCTTTTTGTATTGCGCTGCTCTACATAAATAAGAGCGTTCGAGGCACTGGCCCTAAACATTTATTTTGCAAGCATTTTCAGTTACGAACGTTCTTTGGATAGACACTCGACCGTCGACAGACCTGGGCGGCTGAAGAACTTAATCCGTTACTTCTTGACATGTTTCCTACCCCTTTGGGTACCTGAATCTCCTACAACCCTTCTTAATATCTTTCGTTTCTTTTTCAAATACCTTTCATCAAAGGTTCCTGACTCTTCGTTTTCGTTTCAACGAAATAATATCGTTTAGTTTTTGTTCTTCTATATACTCATACGTATGTATACTTAGATATCGGAGAATACGAATATATTAGATATCGTTGAATAACAATATATACATCACGCATTGGATAAGTAACATAAGTTTCTCCTGTTTTTATGTATACTATATACAAACGGAGAATATGGGACGAATGCATATCGAAATCTTAATAAAAAGGATTATCCGGCAGATTAAATAACATAGATGCACGCAAGGGAAACAAAGTTCTTGAGATTTTCAAACGGAGAGTTAAGTAAGAAATTAAAAAGAATGACTAATGGTTCGCGAATTACTTCTAGAATAGATGAAGATAAAAACGAGCATTTATCTCGAGTCATATCTCTTTCCCCGATTCTTCCTAGAAAGGATCTTTTATATCTCTCACAAATTTTATGTTTCACGTCGTCCTCCACCATCCGAACAAGAAATCCGCTCTTCCTGATCGGAAAAAGAATTATAAGAAGCATTTTACGATCACGTTTATAAAACTGATGTTCCTTTCAGGCAAACTATCAGGGGGTTAAATCATTCCTACAAAGTGATCCGGAGATATCGTACATCGAACACTGGGGAACGAGGCTTTCATATCCAGACGTTCGTCATCGTGCTCGGTTATTTCCTGTATCATGGCCAACAAAAGGCTATTAGTATGCCGTGCGCAGTGACACCTCATGGTTCTCGATCCTCGATGGAACCTATCTGTGGATTAAAAGTTATCGTTGATCGACGATCCTCCTGATCCAGTTAAACCGCGAAGAGTGTCGTTTAGAAACTCTCCGGTTGTAATTATTCGGGACGGTATCCACAGAAGCGATTCTTCCTCTTCCTTTCTCATTCTTCCGTCGACGATAAGGTCCTGAGAATCGCCAAATGGAGATTGATCTTTCCTAATGTCGTTTTTCTCGGCTCTTAAAATCGCTGGTCGCGACCATAAAGCATATAACGTTTTATAAGGTCAGAAGGATCGTATTTTATAATTCCCACTCTTGCGTTAAAGTACCCCGGCGGGTCCAGCGGAGGAAACACGGTCAATCCTCGAGGGCTGGAGCGAAAACGTACGATCCTTGTCGAACACTAATTTTACATGTCCGTTTCACTGCCACCATGCAATTCTTAACGCATTTAGATGTTGATTAACGAAGAAGTTCCTTATAAATCTACACGATCTTTTCTCATCTTTAACGTGTATATGGTGTACGTCATTGGTTGGAGAAATTTTATTGAAAGGAGAATATCGTTCACCATCGCAACAATGCCGTGTCTTATAATGGAATTAGGAACAATAAAAACCAATACGAAGAGAGATTATTTCGTGGAGAAATAGAAAACATATGATAGGATATTCTATTTTTAAAGGGTAGCAAAATTTATATTATACCATTATTATATCGTAACATCTTAAAACGTAAAGAAATGTGGAACAATGAATATAAAAAGTATTCCAATAAATGCTACTTTCGTTTAAGAAACCGATTAAGTAATTCTGAAGACACGTGTAAGTAAAGTATCGTAAGTGTGTATGAAACATCAAGGACGATTGTAGAAGAGACGTATTATGGGAAAAAAATTAATGACGATAGCGTAGTACCGCATCGATATCGTGTTGTTTGAAAGATATGCGCGTACGGTACTTTGAACGTGTTATTGCGTATATACATTGAAATGTACACGTCTATCGAGAATTATGCGCATCCACGAGCATTTGTAATAACGCTCGCAGGTTGGGCGGGTTCGATCCCTCAGAAAGGATATGCATACATCATTTTCACTACTTTCAGTCTATAATTCACGCTCTCCGACGCATGTCGAAAATAGGTGCGATCTTTTTCTGCGAACCGTTTCGCACGTTAAGTTTATCGGATGGGCGTAAAAATTCAGTATTGGTACGCTTGTCCTCTTAGAAGCGATGGTACGCAAAATGGGAATTTGTTTGGTGATCGATATATTATAAACGAGCATTCTATCCAGTGGGTATCGTAAATGAGAAATCTGAAACTGGTAGCCGAGTATAAACTGCAAATTATAGCGGCCAATGAAAATCGAGTTACGATTATAGTAGAAAGTCGGTAAACGGTATAATGTTTTAGTACGAAAATGGTATTTAATTTACGATTGATACGTAATTTAAGTATTAATAGAAGCAATGAAAATAATAATTTATATGAAAAGGCGGAGGTTACAAGAAATACGTGAGATTGGAATAAGCAACGGTGAACGTTTTAAAAAATGAAAACTACAATCTATGATCGCACAGTGAAATCAATATTTAGCGACAGGTAAGAATAACGCTCATCTATCAAGCACTAGGTCTCAGAAATTGATCTGATCACGAATTTACGCGGTAAAATTAATATCTCGATCGCACCGAATAATACCAAAGTAAGATAATAATGACTGGCTATCGAGTTCCTAATATCTTTAGAAAACTATAAATCCACGAGGTGCGTTTCAGATATCCCTATTATTGCAATTGCAACGACGAAATTACCGCTGGATAAAAGGTCCGTGTTATAAAACAGAGCCGCCGGATCAAATAAAAAGGAAACAGCGGTACAAGGACATGCGAAAGTAATAAACGGTGATCAAGCACGAGGACGTGAAGAAATGATTACTCTTAAAGAAGAAAGTGAAGATTGATTGAAGTAACATAATTGCTATCGTTACATTCACTGTACCCACTCTAATAGTTGCGGAGGCTTGAAGCTGATGTCCAACCGATACGTGGCTTCGCAGCTCAGTTTCACTGTCTTCAGCTGCCGAAATCTCGCCGATGTCTCCATTTTACAGTAAACTGAACCTGCGGCCGGTTCGCGCCTTAGGGACAAGGTCACTCGAAAATGTCCATCAGCACCCATCTATCACCATAATTTAACTTTGGAGGACAGATAAAAAGATATAGTGCAACGTCTTTTGAACGATCGATGCTTAAAATATATATCCGTTCAAATCACGCGATATGGTTGTGCGTGTGGTACAATCGAAAAAAAAGAAGTAGGATCTTTTCTGAAAATTTGAAAGGCAGAACTCCTATAAAATTGGCGTACTCCGAAAGAACGCGGCAACAGGACAAACGAACGGTGCAACGTGCACGGTGGGCGTCGCGACGCTTACTGAACCGCAGCGTCGTAGACGTAACGCGATTCCGGCACGCGACGACGGCTTTGACTTTTCTGTTTTGTCTTTCAACCCCCGCATGGAGATCGCGTTCCCTTTTCCGATAATGAAGAGATTACTGCAACCAGGGTTAGCGTGTTTAACACGATTCCTATACATATGAATAGCATTCGCATTGAAACCAATAATAGAGTTGAAGAAATGGTGAAATGCATAATTAATTTCGCTATCGGTTGTAAACGAACTGTAAACGAGATGAAAGAAATTTTACGCTTTGATCAACAATAACTGATACTGATATATTTCTACTTATCCTTTTTTTTTGTAATTAATGCGAATTGCTTCTCTTTGTATTAATATAAATTAGATGAAAGAATATCATTTTAGAAAAATTAAAATATTTACAAAATGGATAAATATCATAAGTCGGATGATTATGGTAGTATGTATGTATGATTATGCTAAAAATATAAACAAATATACTTACGAATCAAACACTACATAAAGTAATAAGATAGCGTAAAAAACAATATGATATAAGTTGAATTACCATACAATAAATGCCTATAACTGCAAAATTGTGTCTTCATTGGATGATCCGAAAGTCATGGGATCTATCTTCAACTATTATGTGCTTCGTATAATCAATCTTATTTTTAAAGTTACAGACCCTTATTTTATGAAGATCGATCTTCAGTATTACAAGTTGAAAGACTCGAGCTGCAAAGTTCAACAATGCCAAGATAGCTGAAATCGAGTCTCAAAACCATGATGAATAATTTTTTTTATAAATAACATAAGTAAATAAATAGTTACTTTTATAAAAAATATAAAATATGTTCATTATATGGATAAGAGTATAGGTCATTAAATAATTATAATGTAATATTTTTCAAATATTTTTATTTCCCCAATGTTATGAGTTTGACATTATTTTTTAAAAAGTATAAATGATATAAAGATATTAAAAAAAACATTTGCAATTGCTTCCATTTTTATAATGCGACGTACAACTACAACAATTTCTTATGTTTACAATATTAGTTTCACTTGAAAAATCATCCTTATAACAATTACAAAATTAAAAATAGTACACAAGGGACTGTATATCGTGAAGTTGCAAATATGATCATTGAATGTAATGTTTTATACAATAAATGATCATATAGTAGATGATATTACATTAAATATATTAATACTTTAAAAATACAAGGAACTGTTATTAAAATGTTTATACATATACACAACACTGATAAAAATTAAATTTCTCCAAATATTAAATAGCAACTATGAATGATTATTTGTTATGTTACAATTTGCTTATGGATTTATTAAAGTTTCGTAAAATTTAAATTTTTAACAAACTGTGTAATATATAAAATAATCATTATATTTTCTTTCAGGATCATCTGCACTGAAGTCTATTTGAAATAACAATAATATCATAAAAAGTAATTTTTTTGCATATCAGAAAATTAATTTCTAAAACTTATGTATCTACTCTCCAAATATATCTCCAGTCAAGCGCTACGCGCGTTATTAATTGTCATAATGAATGTTCATATTGTTTTTCTTCAATTTCAGGAGTACACTCACTCAAAGCTTGCCCCATTTTAATTGTTTGTCCCACTTCTACGCAAAATTTAAAATCTTTTGGGGCCTCGAACAATAACACAATAGTAGATCCCATTCTAAATTCACCAAATAATTCTCCTTTACTCAAATGTGTACAGCCTAAACTAGCCTCTTTCCAACGTTTTGCTTCAGGCCACTTAAGAGCATTTGTATGTAAATCTTTATCGCAGTAAACTCTTATAGAACCTACATTTGTCGCTCCAACTGCACTATAAGCCATAAAACCACCAGCCCATTTACCAATATACACTACACGTTCATTTAATGAAAATAAGTCTGGTAGATATTGGGCTATTTTAGGATTAACGCTTAAAAGCTTCCCTGAAATGAAGAAAAATATCTTATCAATTTTAATTCATGTAAACTAAAGTTAGATTTTGGAATATAAAAAAGCAATAAACCTTGAAAGTGTTTACGAAATTCTATTTCCCAGTCAGTTGGACTATGAAATCTGTGATAATCTCCTGGAGCAAGATAAACTGTTAGTTGATAAAGCTGATTTGTTGGATTTTTTAAGAGAGATTTTATATAAATATCATCATCTTCCTTAGTAAATTTAGAACCATCAACATGAAGTGTATTTATATCACCTAAAAAATGTCTAAGATTATAAGTAACACCCTTTACTTGTTGTACACAACATGAAGTTACTGGTCCAAAATATAAAACTTTTCCATCAGCAGGTGAAACCTATAATAAATTTACATATAACATTTTATTACTCTACTTAAATGACTTACTCAATTTGGAGTAAAAAAAATATACATACTATATTCGTAGTTTGAGCGATAGGTCTTGCATCATATTTGAGCGGTCTAACAAAAAAATCAACAAGACTTGGAAAATCTGATAACTCTATATCAATTTCATCTAAATTGGCATCAAAAGTTTTTGCATAAAATCCATATAAAGTGGGTCTTAAACTAACTGGCAATTTCAAACTAGCAATCCAACCCCATATTCGACTTATTACTCGAAATGGCAAAAAATAATAACATTTTATCTGTAAATATTTAATTTTAACTACAGAACTTTCTTGTTCATACGTAGTCCTTAATTTCCTCAAATTTTGTTCAATTGAAATGTGATACATCATGCTGCTATTATAATAAAAATTTATACCACAAAAACATTGATTGTGTCATACACATTATTGTCCTCGGTTGTATATGGATGTTTTTTCAAATGTCTCCATTGTAATGCTGTTAATAATGTTACTCCCATTCCAAAAGGAACAATCCATTTTCGTTGTTTTATAAATGAATACCAAGAATTATCTTTATATCGACTACTACTTATATTTGAAGTATATCTCTTTGAAAATCTTTGATTTATTAAAATTTTGAAATTACTTCTTGTATATATACTCATACAACATTTACAAGAGTTTCTGCTAAAATATGTTAACAACATTAGATAAATAATTTTATTAAAGCAATAATAAGACTTAAGGACTACAAACCTCATATCTTGAATTAAGTGATAAATCTTATAAAGATTCATCTTGAAAATAAATTTTATTACATAGATATATAAACTTATACGTATATAAACTTTCTTATATTCTCCTTATATTCTTAGGTTAGCTTGAATTATGTACAAATTTCTACAAAAATACATATTTATAAATAACAAAATTCAGACATATATACTCAAAAATTTTTAACATATCTTTATTTTAATTAAATTTATACATTAATCCTATTGAAATATACATTTTCAATATTAAAAACTTACAAGAAATATCTTAATTGACATTTTTATACATACGTATATTAAGTACTCATCTACAGAAACAGTTGTAGCGTGAGAATAATTATTATAAAAACTCGAAATAAAGAAAATAGATTAGAACAAAAGATTTTCTTAACTACAAACTCATACGAACAATACTGTTCATATATAAAACGCCACCTAGCAGTTCCATATTAAAATGATATTCTTTTATTCTTATTTTATTTAAATGCATGAGACCACTGATATTATATCAGTGCTGAAACCTGATGAAACCACAGAAATCGTCTGTAATGAAACTTTACTCAATTAAACTGTACAATATATGTAACACGTTCATAATATATATTTTGCAATACGATTATTATTTTATATAGTTAAAAAATGTTTTATTAGGCTTGGACATGAACTTATACATTTTACTTTATTTTAATCCGCTAATTTATACCTTAATATTTTTACAAATTTTAAAATCCCTAATGTCATAAAAACATTTCTCATATTTTATAGTCAAAGATACGCAATAATCTTTTTCATCTTTATTGCACAATTTACATTAAAACATTTACATATTGTTATTCGTCAAGTTTTACGTTTTTTCTTGCATATTGCTTTACCTTTCAGTTACCATTATATGCTATCAAAAATCGCTCCAAAATTATTTTTTTCATATACCATGGGATACAATTTGAATGATATAACTTTAATCAGGATATGATCTGGTATAATTAATTAATCATACATAGACTGCAGATATTTATACAAATTCATATTTGTATGAAGACAATCGTTTAACTTACTAAGCATTATAACAAGTACGATATATTTTGAGTATTTTATGTTGTATGTATTTTTATGTATTATATACACAATTGAACTTTCAAATTTCCCATAAATGCATAAAGATCTGCAGTCTTAATGTCCAGAGAAGTAAAACTATGTAAAATGTTAGTCAAAAACAGAAGGAAAAAAATCAAGGTAGAAGCAATTTTCTACAATCGTGAAGCGTACCTGTGCCACCGGTTGTAACCATCACAAGAAAAGCGTAATAACAGGTGGCTCCGCGTCGCGGCAGGTGGATCAGTTCCTTTTTCTTTTTTTATCTTTCCTGGACGGTGTACGTTCTCCCATTGTTTTCGAGAGCGATACATACAGTACTTGACAGGGTGTATCGAAGTGCTCCTTATCGGAAACTTGATTCGCGATCTTAAAAGCCACGAGTATAGTGTCAGCGTGGATAAGAGAGAAATGACAATTCGGGAAAAAAACTTGTTGTGATAGATGCAACAATTGCATCGCCTTTGTATCGCTAGATAGAGGTTATATATGCGAAACATTTTTCGGAAGTACATGCATGATAGCTCGTGGCTGCAGCAAAGTGAAAAGCGAAATAATGCCGCCGTCGTCGCATACGAATTGGACTAAACCCCTCCTAAAGAATGGACAGATGATGCAACTGCAAGCAAAGCGTACAACTTGCTCGACACAGAATCAGAATTCGAATGGTAGTAGCACGGAACATAGTGGTATTCCGCTTGACAGAAGAATCAAAGTTGTATTAGTAGGCGATGGTGCCGTTGGGAAAACCAGTCTGGTTGTCTCTTATTCAACAAACGGTTTCCCAGGAGAATATGTACCTACTGCTTTCGATAATTATAATGGTTAGTTGAAAATCTAATGACACTGGTAAGTTCTATTTCGGATAGTGACAAGTTTGATTTAAAGTAATAAAAAGATGGTGAGTGTGTTCTTTAGCATGTCATTCATAAAAATCCGGGTAATTATTTGAATTTACTTTGTTGTAATTATAAATATGTAAAATATATGTTTTATATACATATATTAAACATGCAAATATCTTGATTTGTTACAGTGGTTGTTAATGTCGATGGTCAACCAGTAAATGTTCAGCTATGTGATACAGCAGGTCAAGATGACTTTGATCCTCTAAGATCATTATGTTATCCAGAAACAGACGTATTCCTAGTCTGCTTCAGTGTTGTATGCCCTTCTTCTTATCATAGTGTAACTTCGCGATGGGTAAATGAAGTACGAAAATATTGCCCTAATGCACCAATCATTTTGGTAATGAAGTTTGTAATAGAAATATTTATTTTTGATATAAAATGTTTACAAGTCTGATGTGCATATAGAGATATTTTAAATGGAAACAATAATAATTTTAGGTAGGCACAAAGAGTGATTTAAGATCAGATGTACATCTTATGTTACAATTAGCAAGATATGGTCAAACACCAATTACAACTACACAGGGTCATCAATTAGCTCATAAAGTTGGAGCTGTAAGTTATGTGGAAACATCTGCATTAACTCAACATGATCTTAAAGAAGCATTTGATCAAGCAATAGTTAGTGCTCTTAACACAAGAAGAGGTGGTACTAGTTTATTATATAGACGTAGGAAACCTTTATCGTTATGGCGCAGATGGTTATGTTGTTGCAAAAGATCTTCTAGTGGTGCATAAATATTGATTAATTAGACTCTCTAGAGTATTCTCTGTGATCAAGTGCGACTACTTTGTTATCGGAATTTTTTAATTTCTATAAATATCTCAGCGATATAATTCCAAGATTTTATTTAAAAAATATGCAAACTTCCCATGTGTTATTGCCAAACTCTGAGATTAATATTAGATTATTTTTCTAAAATTTCTCACAGTTAATAAGTACAGTTAATAAAATTAAGTATTATTTCCTGTACACTTATACGATAAACAAATACATGAAAATCAATTATATTTTCTATAAGTTTACAATGTACATAATAAGATATCAAAATAGGTTTCCTTAATTAGCTATAATTAAAAAGTATTTTATATTTTTATATTGAAGTATCAAATTTTCTGCGGACACATACTTAAGTACAAGTATCGAAACGCCTATATTTTCACATGTTTCATTCACTAATGATTATAATACATTAATATTTCGTATGTAGACCCTTATTTTTTATAACTGCAGCACACCTTCGCGGCATGGATTCGATAAGTCGAGCACATCTGCTAGCAGGTATCGAATTCCATGCTTCCTGTACAATATTGTACAATTCATCAATGACAATAATATTCATGTAATGAAGTGGCCGGCACAATCTCCGGATCTGAATCCAATCGAGATGCTGTGGATTGATGTCGACAAATACGTAAAAAAGCAAAATCCGAAAAATATTGATGAATTGTACAGTATTGTACAGGAAGCATGGAATTTGATACCTGCTAGCAGATGTGCTCGACTTATCGAATCCATGCCGCGAAGGTGTGCTGCAGTTATAAAAAATAAGGGTCTACATACGAAATATTAATGTATTATAATCATTAGTGAATGAAGCATGTGAAAATATAGGCGTTTCGATACTTGTACTTAAGTATGTGTCCGCAGAAAATTTGATACTTCAATATAAAAATATAAAATACTTTTTAATTATAGCTAATTAAGGAAACCTATTTTGATATCTTATTATGTACATTGTAAACTTATAGAAAATATAATTGATTTTCATGTATTTGTTTAACGTATAAGTGTACAGGAAATAATACTTAAT